>JBAMYA010095587.1:0-21128 GCA_037176975.1 Arrhamphus sclerolepis | reverse complement strand
AATAGATCAGACATTTGCATTTAATTATTCTCAAGCCAGTTCAACAAGAGGAATCAGAGTAATTTTGCTTCAGAAGATTATTAATAACGTTAAAAATGCCAAAACTGCAAGAAAGAGTCTTGATAAATGGCTGTGACAGGAAGGATGCTCTAGAAATCACCAGTAATACATTTAAACAAGGTGACAAACAGTCATATTGCCTTAAAAAAAGACTATGATGTTATGAGTTATTAATTGGGCAGCTAAGATAATCAAAACTGAATAAGACCTTTGCCCAGCTTTTACAGTTCAGCCTTGTCAGCCATAAAGTCCACAATTCAGTAGTGAAATGAAGCCTTCATCCACATAGAAATAGCAGGAGTCAGGAATATCCAAAAAAAAAACAAAATCTGTGGAATACTGCTCCTCCACTGCAAGTGTAGCACTCTCATGGAAGGAATCCAGGTGGACCTCGGCCAGGTTTGAAGCTCTGTTGCAATCTGTTGAACACCAAAAAATGTGTCATACAGGGATATCCAAATGAGGAGAACATTTTGATTGAGGAGAGTAGAACTCATCCAGGCCAAAGTTTCCCTGGTAGCATGATACAATAAAACCAAGAGCTCCAAAAATCCAGCAGCAGGAGATAATCCTCCAATCAGGGCGCAGCAATAAAAGTAAAGATTGGTGAGGTGAATCAGATGAATCAAGGCCAGCTTTAGAGTCCTGCTGGAATTAAAAAAAAAAAAAAACAGACAAGAGATTCCAAGTCAAAAAGACGACATTCTTCTCAAGAAATAAGAATTTAAAAGCTTCAATCGAAGCCAGACAAACTGACTCAAACCAATGTAAGGACAGTCAGAACAGACATACAGAAGACAGCAAAAACATATTTTAAAAAAAATTAACACACAATGTAAAGATGAATGCATTGGAATTACATTACATCATTAAGTCCAGTTAAATCAACAAACAAGTCAGTGCAGCTAGAACACGATTCAAGTGCAGGCTAAGAAGAAAAAGAGAATGCAGGAAAGACAGAAGGTATTCTTGGAAGAGGAGAGTTTTCAAGACTTTCGTGAATATAGCTACCCTGCTCTGGTAGCTTATTCCACCATTGAGAAACCCATGGAGAACAGTCTGGACAGAAGTGTTACATGGACCCTTCTGGGTTGATTAAAGACATCCCACAGTGTTCTGGATCTTCTGTAGGGGTCTTGAGTTAGGTGTGGTCTTGTATTGAGATTTATTGAATGATGGTCAACTTTTTCACTGCCATGACACATAAATGCACCAAACCTGAGATGCCCAAATTTGAGAGTCTAGACAGCAGTATGGTATGACTCACAGTATCCAAGGCAACAGATAGATCCAGAAGGATTGAGGACTGAGGACCGACATGCTGCTCTTATCACTTCAGTCACGGAAGGTGGCTCAGTTGGTAGAGTGTTCGCACATGAGCCTGAAGGTCAGTGGTTTGAACCCTACTTCCTCCTGTGCCCACCAGAGTGTCATTGGGCAAAACACTGAACCCCCAGTTGCTACCATTGTAAAGTAAAACCAACTTAGTAAGTCACAATATCAGTGGGAAGTGGCATTAACTGGTTTCTTCAGTTATACTTTTCCCCTCAGGACTGTGAAATATTTAATGCTTATGTGCAGTAAAATGATTGCAAATTAATGCAGAAAAGCAATTAAATCTAAAGAATTCACTTAATAATGATAATAATAATAATAATTAATAATCATTATTATTATTATTATTTTCTTGCTACTGTAGATCCCTTTTTAATTCATGTGAACCAATAAATGAAAACATGTTTTATCCTCCTCTGGTGACACAGTTAGTGAGATTTAAGAGCATGTGCTACTCTGGGAATCATTATTGAAAAAAGGCCAATCTTAAATGTTGTAAAAGTTTGGCTTAGCAGCGTCAAAGCTTGTGTTTTCTAAAGATTTTATTGTTGCTATTCCCAGGTGACCTGTAGAGTCTCCAGCTCCACATTTTCCCACTGAAAACAGACCACATTTGGCCAGTTCACCACTGGTTGAAGCTGTGAGTTTGTTTCAGTGGCAGATACTTCGGATTCCTTTGCATGCACATCCTTAGCCTCAGGCGGCGGTTACCTCTCCCCTAGACTCTTGCCCAGTTGATGGCTGATGCTCCCAAACATTCAACCAAAGTTGCTCTGTGATGTCAAACTCTGACCCTTCAGTATCAGCAGGTTATCAAATATACATATGGGACTCATCAAGGAAACATGAAAGTCGTAATAAAAGATGCAATGAAAAGCTCATGTCTTATTTTGCAGCCCAGACACAACTTCACTGTGCAAATGTCTATCTTTAAAATCATCCTCTTGTTTTTATTTTAAAACTGTTCATGCTGCTGGTATGATAACTGATCTAGTTTTTTTTGGATATGGACTTGCTCTGATATTCACAATATACAAAAATACAAGCCTGATAGATCAGAGCCACATCTGGACAGATGTACGGTCTGTAACAGAGCCATAGGACCTCCTCGTCCTTGAGATGGGACCAACCGTTGCTTCTCAAAATGCCTCTGCACGCAGTTGGTTAGCACTACAGCCAGTTTAGAGCAATTAACAAGGTGACGTATTCAAAGCGATGAGAAGATTTTAATGGATGGATGCCAATATAATGAAAAATGGAATCCAACAATTGTTGCCCAGCAGAATTTGAGAATAACCAGTGGTCAAACACTTAAACAGTATCTTTGAAAAAAATTAACCATTTGTTGTAACAGCTAACATTAGACAGATATACATAATTGTGTTCAGATTACATCTTGACTAGCTTCCTTTATTGTCTCGTACCATTTGTAAATAACATGGGCCTTATCCACCACAATCCCTAATGTCAAATTCACACTGTATGATTTTTACACACAAGTCACATTGTGCACCGTGAAATCGATAAATAATTAATTTACAATAATTAATTTGTGTGATTGAACACTTGTTGAATTATGGTTACGACAGAAGTGCATAGACCCCTTCACAGTTTGTAAACAGTGTGACGTATTTGGGGGGAGGGCGGGGCTTAGTTGGAGGCAAAACATCTCGCTCACTTGCCCCTGTCAATGTCGATTTAGCCTGTTTTTATGGATTTAACGGATCCTGTTTGAACGGTGTTTATGCTAAAATGGACAAGAAAAACAACAATTTCAGTGGATATCTGAGTACACTCACTCTTCAGGACCGAGAATGTTATTTTAAAAAATTAACTCTCAGCCAAGGGATGAAATTCCCCAACCCCTTCATTATCAGTAATTGAATGAACGATTTGACAGGATTGTCCCCCATGCAGTGGCCAGATATTTACACGCACCTCATCGAGAAACCAAGCGTCTACACAAAATAAAAACTGAAGATCTGCAAATCGTTAGATGCCTACAACTACGTCTTGAATGGACATGTTCAATATTTACAGTATAACATATGTAATAATTCCCTAAATAATGGTTAACTAAGCGTTATTTCAGACACAATTTAGTCTAGTCAATGACGTTATTCAGGCTAAAACTGATAATATATTGCATATTTTCTCCCTCGGGGATCAACAAAGTATATCTTATCTTATCTTATCTTAAACACCTTATCTGATATGAAGTGTGCGCTGCAAACACGGGCATTTTTGATGATATTTTTGGTCCAATCCTTTCGTTTAATCGCATTCAACCACAGCTGTCTACGATTATTTTGAGTTGCAGCGGCTGGTATTCGGTAAAATTTTAAGTTTGCCTCTTTAGTTTTTCGGTTTTGGCACCCAAAAACACAGCGGGATGACATTCTTTGTACAGTGTGTACAGTGCTTGCCTCCAGCTTCCCTTTGATTTGCCTCCAGCTAGTGTCGTGACATCAAAGTGACGTAGGCCATGAAGGCCCCTATAGAGTATTTCAGGTTCTAAACAGAAGCGTCGTCACATCATTAGCAGGTTGTTGTAGCGGTACTCGTGTGAAAAAATAAATAATAATTCTAAAAAAAGAGGAAGAAAAGCAGTGTCTCTTCTTTAATTGAGTTGCACATTTTTCTTCCCTTTTCCCTGTTGTATCTGACGCTGTTTTTGCTAGGCTACTGTTCTATGTAGAGGCTGATGTTTATGTAATTTCATGGTGCATTCCTATTGGTTGATTTGCTGACAGAGACCGTAGAGGCAGCGACAGGCTGTCACACTCTGACAGAATTTCTCCAAATTTCTGACACTGCTGATGCAGCAGTCTTTGGTCATTCATCTTTGCTCCTGTCTCATTGGTAGATCTACAACTAGTGTTATGAAAGCTAGGATGTAACATTTTTACTACCATTGGCCATCTTTTGTTTGAGATTTCGGTGTAAGAGATTGTCACAGACGTCAGCTGGTCTTTGACAACATACATTCAGAAGACCGCTATTTACCATACAGACTACAACATCTCAGCTCTGTCGTCATGGCATCAAGCCCTCTCAGAGATGCTCTACAAAAGGGATGTCAAACTCTAGGTCTTGAGGGCCCCTGTCCTGCATGTCTTGCATGTTTCTCTGCCGCAACACACCTGATTCAAATGAATCAAGGTCTGCACAAGTCTGTTAACAATCCATTCATTTGAATCAGCTGTGTTGTGGCAAGGAAACATGCAGGACAGGGGCCCTTGAGGCCTGGAGTTTGACACCCCTGTTTAAGGGTAGACTGACCTGCTTGGTTCCCCAAGACTTTTGGGCATAGTTAATGTAGCTAGACGTACTTCCACTGAATTTCAATTTACTAGCAGTACGTCTAGTTATCTTGGCTTTTAACATGGCTGAAATGTAATCAGTTCTCCTCTCCTTTTCAGGTCCTTGCTTCAGAAATCAGTGCCTGCTCTGAGGGCCACAGAAAACCAGCAGCCAGGCTCATTTCTGTCATCCATCAGCTTGGACCCAGGCAGCTTCCTGGCTTTCTGCCAGGCTCAGCTTCAGCACACACGAGATTTACAACAGTGTCACAGCAGGGAGCTCAGGTAAGATAACAGACTCCGAGAATGTCGATTGACTCAATCTTCTGAGGCCAGCCTGTAGTGGCTGTCTGAGTATCTCATGGTACGCTGCCCCCATGTGGTCTTGAGTGATCATGATTACACCAGGTGCCTTTAAAATATCAAAAATGAATAAGTGTCTTTGAGTCATAATCGTAACACTTTAACGAAAATGCCAAGGGTGCTTCCTTCTGCAGTAGCTCATTCTCAGCCACAGACAAGACTTCTCCTTTTTATCTGGGTTGCAACTTCTGGATCAAATAATATTAATTCTCACTAAATTACCTAAAGTTATTCCCTCTGCTGGGAGGGACAGGAAATACTTTTGGACAGCCGGGATTGAATGTTAGACTGATGGAGAATTAAAACTAAGGCAAATGAGCAAAGAGTTTAAAAAAAACAACTTTGAAGGACGAAAAAGAAGGAGAACATATCTGAAAAGAATAAGATCAAATAAACGATAAATCTGTTTCCAGGAGATTATATTGCACTCGTCTTATCGCCGTCTCATCAGCTCATCAGACATCAAGCAGCGAGGAATGTCAGCCATCCTCTTGTTATGTCTGACGCATACGGCGTAGAGAGTCTAAAGACAACGTCCATCTATTTTCACAAGTCCTTCAGTGTCACTGGCCTCCGCGCACGTGGATGTGTGCACGGAAGACCACCAGCGCTTAAACACTGGTCAACTTTCTGCTTATCTTCCTGACCTTCACAATCATGCAGCACAAAAGATGAAACGTGGCGGCTGTCACTCATGCGGGTCATGCCGAGGACTCCTATGGCTTGGGGGGTGGTGGGGAGGTAGCATGGCGCTCCCCTCGCTTTTACCCCTCACTGAGTGCCCTTAGCCCCCCTCCTTGGCCTCTGAACAATGAGCCATTCTGGGGGCTTTGTGAGAGCCAACACAGCCATTTAACCTCTGGCCTGACCTCGTGTCAGAGCGAGGTTTAGAAGTCGTCCCGCTGTAAGGTGGAGGACGTCTAACATCGGATGTGCAGTAACTTTCTCTACGCAACTTGCAGAATAATTATCCCAAACAAATGTTTCTGTGCACATGGTCTAAAACCTGAATATCGAACTCAAGGCCGACCACATCATTTTATGTGACCCCTGTGGGATCTTAAAGGGCTGATGATTATCTTAAAATAAAAGTGTATGCTGTGTCATAGCATACACTGAAACCCACAATTTTGCAGTTTTGGAGAAGTCAGCAAAACAAAAAACAAAGCAGAAATTTGCAATATTAATTTTTTTTCTATCTGTTTTTGATTTATATTATTTTCATTCAAAACAGGCAATTCTACAGAACTCGCAATTTACAAACAATATTGGTAATTTTATTGAGAAATTTGCCAAATTTTTTTTGTTTTACAACAAGAAATTTTAGTATTAATTTAACAAGTCAGTTTAGTTTTGCAAAAAATGTGAATTTGTGACAAAACATTGAGGTATTTTCAATTTCTGACATAAAGTCATAATTTCATGTTTAAAAAAAGTCCGTTTTTCAAGTTTGTTTTTGAATGAGTGAATGAATGAATGACTTTGTCATTGTACAATTACAACAAAATTAAAAGGTGCTGTACTTAAAAAAAATGAATTGCAAGCACACTAGAATATATTAAGAAAGCTTCACAGAATAAGAATATTGATATGTAAAAACAGTTATTACACTTGGTTGGTTAAAATGGTTATTCCACATATTTAAAACAACAACAACAACAACAAAAAAAACAGTTGTTGCACATATTTATAGAAATTGGTTGCACATGTATGTGGACTGTTATTGTGATTCCTTCTGATGCTATCTTATTGCAGTCTTTTTGCACATAAATCTGATCTTGTTTTTGTTTTTTCAACCTGAAATTGTGTGACAGCAAAAATTCTCACGAAAAATACAAAGCTCACAATTTTACAGAATTAAATTGTAATTAATGATCTTGCAAAATTCTCAATTTTACCACAAACCATAAGGTTGTGAATTAAAAAAAAAAAAGCCCCTGACAAAACTTGTAGCTTGAATGAATCATAATCAATCAGACACAGTTATTAAACATTGTGTTTTTTTGTTTAAGGGTAGTTACATTTTTACAGCCTTACAGTCACAACTGGTCCTTTGAGGGCCACCATGATGCTGATGTGGCCCTCAGTGGAAATGACTTTGACACCGGTGGTTTTAAAGAGAGGAGAAAATATCTGTATGTTTCAGAAATGTTTGCACTTCCTTGTGATCTAACTTCAAAGTAAATGTATAGTTTCAGTACCATTTCTACATGAAACTAGTATCTTTTGTGTCTTTATTTCAGTTTTATGGGGCCAAGTCAAAGCAAAAGTCATTTCAGGATACTTTACAGACAAATTGAACACAGTTCAATTAAGCCTAATTATAATCCAGTTCATTATAATTTTCTGTTCTAAATTATTGATTCCATCGCATGAATGGATTAAAATTACAGAAACATTTTCCAGACAATCTAACCACAATCTTTAACTGTCCCTGCTCTATTTTCTTGTTTTCATCTCAGCCATAGTCAGACTTTAGACTGATCAATGGATTTTGTCTGCCTGTTTTTTGCTTTCTATCAGATGTATAATACAATTTCTTCTTGCTCAAAAACTGTCATCTTGTCTTATTATCTTAATTATGCAATATTCTTCTTATTCTCAGACAAAGGTATGGTGATGTTTAATTATTTACCTTGACATGTTTCGACTGCAGTCTTCTTCAGAAACGTCATATGACGTGTAGATGACGTGTCTTATCAGCTGTTCTTCTGAGGTGTGACCAAACTAGCGGAGCTGTCAATTCTGCCAGGTCAGTCACGCCCCCCGCCGTGTGGTGGTCTCTGGAGAAGAGAATCTTATGCCCCCTCGACATAGTTGATGGTGTTCCGCTTCCTCATCTCAATTGCCTCCTTGATCCATTTCTTATATGTATGAGCCTGCAATCCAGTGATCTCTGCGTTATCCCAGTCCATGACATGATTATTTCTTTCATGCAAAAGAAATAATCATGAAACATGTCAAGGTAAATAAGTAAACTTCACCATACCTTTGTCTGAGAATAAGAACAATAGTACATAACAGTTTCTTCTTTTCTGTATTTATTACCACCCAGAACTTCATCCTGATATTTATTCAGGTAAAGGTCTTTTCCTGCCATGTGACTCACCCTCGTGAGTTCGCTACTGGGCCATATTATCACCATGGTTACCATTTAACAGGCAGTTATTCTTTAATTTCTAAGCCAGTTATGTTGTCAGATTTCATGGTAGTTCCTGGACTCAGTTATAAAGTAAAAAAAACAAAAAAAACTTTTGTCATAAAATCACAAACTTTGCAAAAAACTTTGGATTTACATTGTAAAAGTGAGGCTTTTAAAAAAAAAAATCACAAGTTTGTGTGGTATAACTGCATTTTCTTTCTTATGACAAAAATTGACTGTTTTAAAATCTAAAATTTTGCAAAGATCTCAACCTTTACAAAATAGAAACTTTACTACTAACTCACTTTTTTCCTGATTTTTTGTATAAAAAAAGAGAAAAGTATGCAATCTTTTGTTGTAAAATTACAGATTTTGCAAGATCTAGACTTTGTTCTCACAACTAAGAATTTTTATTGTATAATCAAAAGTATAAATTTTTTTTAAATGGAAGATATAAACCTTTTGTTATGGAAATGGTGAATTTCACAAATCACGTCCTCTTTCATAAAAAAGCAAATCTTTGTCATAAAATCTAAAATTTCAGAAGAAATTGCCACCTTTGAGACTTTTGTTATAAATTCACTTTATTTTTTCTTCTAAGAAATGGCAAATTTAAAAACATATAACAAGATTTTCTGTCGTACAATCACAAATGTTACTTAGAATTAAATTCTTTTGTTGGAAATTATCAACCTTTTGCATCATTTTGACAGAAAATTAGTCGTTAAAAATTGCATATTTTTGTATAATGTCAACTTTGAGTTATCAATCCATCCATTATCTACACTCGTTTTTTCCAGTGCAGGGTCATGGGGGTCTGCCAGAGCCTAGCCCACCTGTATTCAGGTGAAAGGGAGGGGCTTTGTGTTCTAAAAATCACAAAAAAAAAAATTCTATAAATAAATTTTTTTTAAATCGCAAGTTTTGACAAAAATTAATGGTTTTTTGTCATAAAATCTATTGCAAACGTTTACTAAATCATGACTTTTTGACATAAATCAGTTGCTCTCCACCTCAGATTTTTTTTTAAAAAGGGCACTTGCATTGAAATTTCCTAAGGAATATTCTAGGTATAAGTTCTCATGAGCCAGGTAAAATGAAGTGGCCAAAGAACACCCCTTCTACTTTGTTTAACATCATGATACATCACTACAAGGTACTGCATGACAGATGTGAGTGATCAAATGTGATCATCTCAGTCGGCGTGTTTGCAAGCATTTATATGCATTTGTCAGTGGCAAGATGCAAAAAGGGGAAGATTAGTTTAATTCCCAAGAATTTTGGTGGATCAGTTTATGGTGAGGTAAACTCTGGTTTAGAACACCGACTGTAAAATAATATATGAACTATCCAATCACGTGACTCATAGATTTGTACAGAGAGCCTTTGAAGCCCAGTTTTCCTCGAACTGCCATGCAACACGGGATAAAGCTGTCAAAGCCAAATGTAGAGCTAATAGCTAGCTGTCAATCAAGTCTGTCAAATGACGTCTGGGTATCTGATTGGTCAGCTCTGTTACTTAATATGAATTAATCTGATGTGGTGCAAAGAACTTCACCCCACGTACAGTTTCATGAATGTAATATGCAACGACAGATGAAAGAAAACTATGTAAATATGTTTAATTCTGCTGCAAAGTTGGACCTTTTAACATGGGAGTCAGAGTATTTGCTCTGTTTTGGAGCCAGCACCTTGAGGTCAGTGGAGGAACAGCAACAAAACCTACTTCTTGGATGAACTTCAGCTTCGCTGGTTGGTTCAGACTCAGTCATCCAAGTCACAGTAATTCTCAAAGTCTTGAATCAAGGTGAAGAAACTGCTTGTGGACCACCAAATCAGGGAAACGTGCGTCGCAATCAAAGCAATTCTGCAGCCGTCCTGGTTGTTTTTGATGAGCAGCTCTTAGATGTTCGAGAATGAACCATCACATAAAGTTCACACCAGTCCAGTTGGTTCTTTATTAGTAGAAAAAGCTGAGAGTGGGCCGGTCAAATTTCACAAACAAGAATTAATAGGACCCTTTAAGGCCACTTTTAAAAGACTGCTAAGAAGATGTTAATGACAATTCAAGCATGAACAAACCAAGGGGAAGAAGTAATCAAGCACGCATTTATTTTACCCTTACTTCCATTAAAAATAATGCAGTTGAGATGGTTTTCTGTTGTCTTGTAACATAGTTGTAGATGTTTACGGTGACCCTGGAGTGAACCAGCAGGTACAGGGAAGGAGGATCACCAGGGTCACGGTCCTCCATGACCCGCTGACTCGTCGCTCTCATGTCCCACTGAGAACGAAGAGCTGGGCCTTTGTAGAGATGATGCTGCACTACTTAAGACTACCGGCCTTCCAGACAGGCAGAGTGTGTCTGCACGCCCTTAGGGTTGAGGATGGGGGAGGAGCAGAGCAAAGCATCACTAATAGATTAATTAAGTCTCCATTGAGGTGGCTCTGTGGTCAGTTTATCCCCTTGATGAAAGAGACATTATGCATTTGGACACACAGGACTGGCAATCAAGTCTCTTCTTTTCTGCAACACACACACAAAACTGCTCATGATTGCAAAATTAAATGGCAATAAACAGCAGTAAATGAAATCTTGGATCTGAATTTGGAGGGGTTTCTGCAGCTACTCAAATCAAGTTTCTAAAGGCAAATTGGTCCTGAGGGACGTGCCAAACTAGATGTAATTCATTTGACTCTTGCGTAGTGGAAGATCGAGAGCTCAGTGTCTCTGGCCTGGATGAAGGATGAGGGATACCGTCGCTCCACCCTGGAGCCATGCCTGGGGGAGGGGCTCATTGCGCCTGGTGGTCCACATTCAGCCAGAATGAGCTCCATGGGTCTACCCTCCTGAGGAGCGTTCATGACATAGAAGTGGATCAGTACTTGTGTTTATGACAAAACATTCAAGTGTTTGAAGCAACAAATATGAGCTTGTCTTACAAACAGTGCTTCACTTTCTATACACATAGAAAGTTCAAATGACCTTTGTTATCTCTTGAGACCCTATCCACAAATGTAGAAGGACATTTTTTAAACCTTGTCAGGGGCTTAAATTAGTTTATTTTAATCTAGGTCTGTTGTCCCCTGTGTTAATATTCATTGCCATTTTGCTTCAAACACACATTCCATTTTCACTCAAAGCTAGGTTGATTCCCTTTGTTTTAGTTCCTAAACTTTTAAATTTACACCTCTTACCATCTAACAACCGAAAGGGGTTGTTTTAACTCCAGAATGCTCCTTTAAAGCAGGGGTGTCAAACTCTATTTGATCCTGGACCACATCATCACCATGGTTACTGTTAAAGAGCTGGTTATTCTTTATTTCTTCATCCAGCTGTGGACTCGGTCATAACACACATGAAGACTTTTTATAGTCACAAATTTCACAAAATTGTAATTTCTTCACTTAAAATTATCTATTTTTTTTGTTGGAAAATATTAACTTTCATATCATAAAATTGCAAATTTTCTCTAATTTCACCTTTCTGTCCTTTTTGAATTTCCCTCGGGATTAATAAAGTCTGTCTGTCTGTCTGTCTATCTATCTAAACTAAATCATGACTTTTTGACATAAACCAGCTGTTTTTCCACTTTGATGTCAGAACTGAATCAAACATTTCTATAAAAATGTTTCATTTTTAAACACTCTCACGGGCCAGATAAAATGAAGTGGCGGTCTCTATTTGGCCCTCCTTCCTTGAGTTTAACAGAAGTGGTTGAAGACCTCAGTAAGTGCAGCCAGTTTAAAAAGAAAAAAAAAGTTTTCTTTAAAACATTTTGAACAGTGAGCCTTAAACAACTACTGTGTTTGTGTGTTCACAGCGAAGCTTCGTCTCCTTTTCATACTTTGGACAGCTTCCAACGACACTTCGCTCTGACTCTGAAGTTGGCTGAAGACCAGAGAGTTGCTCATGAATATGGTGAGGCTGCAGCCCAAACTACAACTGAAACCACGCTGGACATGGACTGTGTGACTCTGGAAGTGGATTTCACTGACATGCTGACCTTGGGCAAAGTCAGAGGCAACCGTAATCAACGTAACGAGTTGCCTGCTGAAGACGGCGTGACAGCTGATCCCAGGACCGGCAGATCTACCTCTGACACTTCCAACAAAGTACCTGGGTCCAGCTATCAGGACTCTGATCTCAAGAAGTAATTTTCTTAATGTGTGTGTGTTTTTTTTTGTGTCTGAATCAATCATGTACACTCCTGCAAAGCCATTTCAACTATCACTAAGCTGTCCACAGAATTTCAGTTGATATAATGTATGCATCTCTTTTTCTGGTGCACAAATAGACATGTCTGAATCAAAGCAAACACTCTGCTTTTGATATAACTCTCTTTAAAGCAGCTCAGCATTTTATTAGTTTCTGCTGCGGTGCATTTGTCATCATTGGAGGCTCGTCTGTTTGATTCATTGCAGGAGACGGTGAAGATCTTCTTCATTTTAACACCCCACTTGATTGTTAACATGGCGCTATCTCTAGGAGGGCCCTTGTATCTCTGATATGATGGACGACTCTGGATGAACCCCAAATCCTCCAGAGTCCTGCTCTGCAGATGTCTGCTGAGGAATAAATCTGGACTATGACATCACACATATATGCCTCACATTTGTCTGTATGTGTTTCTCTTTTTTTCAGTACAGCGGCGGTCGTGATTCAGCAGCAGTGGAAGAAGTACAGACAGAAATGTGGGAACATTAATGACACAAGACGAGACAGAAGGAAGCCACAGCTGAGAGCTTCATCTATTAACAGCAGTGCTGCTGATGAATACTATGCAGCAACTGTCATTCAGGTGAAACATTTGTCATTTGTAAAACCAGCGTACAGTCGTGTGTGAGAGTCGGTAACTCCTCTTTTAATGTTCAACATAACTTTTTTTTTTTTTTAACTGTACATGGGTAATACTGAGTACCCCTTACTGTAGATGCTTTGCCAGTTTGTTGGTCTGGAGCATTCAGGTGTGCATTATCACAATGCCAAGACAGAATGATATAAGAATGTTTTAGAGAAGCAGTAGCTGCTGCAAAGCCATTTTTTCAAACTATTAAGAGTTCAGCTTCCATAGTCATTATTCAGAAAAACAGTGTCAGTCTTCCCAGGAGTGGGCATACCTGTAAATGTACTCCCAACATCAGACCATGCGATGTTTATGAAAAATACAATTGAAGTCTCACTGAGCATGTTAAATGTTAAAGTCCATGACAGCATGATTGAAAGAAGACTGAAGAAGTGAAATAAACACTCATGGAAATGTGACCGCGGTTCACAACACTGCATCGGATCAAACCAGCAGACTTCTGGAACACTAAACTCTGGAAAGATGAGACCAGAGTGGAGGATTTTGGGTTCCATCTTCAGCACCATCAGTGGTGAAAACCAAAGCATTTCAGCAGAAACACCTCATTCACACTGTCAACTATGGCGGTGAAAGGTGATAATTTGGAGTTGATCCACAGCCACATTACCCAAGTCTCTTTTATGTCGGGTTGATTGATCAATTTCTATTAAGATTTTACACCAAAATATGGGAATAAATGACAACTTAGATGGGTTGTATGAGATAAATGACACAGATTCAGTCAATTGTCCGTGCAGCTGTGTATGCGGTCCAACTTTACTTTCACAGTTGGGGGTTTTCTGAAGTCACAGTTCTCTCTCAGACATTTCTGAAACTGTCGGTATTTGTCCCTGAACATCGATCTTCAGGCCTCAAACATGCTGTGGATGATTACTTGGCTAATCCTCCGCACAGAGGGGTGGGCTGTTCTAACAAAAAAAGAAAAAAAAAAAAAAAGCAAAGCATGCTGCTCGCCACTTTCCTCAAATCGCCTCTGAAGACAGAAAGTGTTTGATGAGTCCTCCAGGATCCTCGAAGGAAGAGGGTGGGGGGGTTGTAGTGCAGAGGGGTGTGCATATGTGTGTGTCTGTGTGTGTGTTGGACGGGTATGGAGTAATTAATCAAATTCCAAAGAAGTGCGGTAGTAAGAGTTCGAGAATTCCTGCGGGGCTCAACATGAAGTGGACTGTGCCCCCCCAGCCCATGGGAATTGGAGGATTTAGAGGCGCAGAGCTGGACCTCCATTTGTCTCTGAGCAGCCTGAAGTCATGCAGAGTTCAGACAACAGAACATTCGGCAATTAACTGAACATGGGGGGGGGGGGGGCTAACGTGTTTTATCTCCCAAATGGGATAACATACAGTATTTACGTTTGCTCTGTGATTCATGGATCGTTTCATACCGTTTCTTCTGGGTAACTTCAGGCATTTTGGAGGGGTTCCTCTCTGAGGAGGAGGCTTGCATCTGCTCTCGCTGCTGCCACGAGCCCCGACACTAGTGAGGATGACACCTTTGAGGAGGTGGATGTGGAAGAATTTGTCTTTGATGAGGTACGCACACAAGTTCACGTGCTCTTCTCTTTCATGGTTCAGTAGTTTCCCACACTGCATCCCAACGGACACGCAGAGCTTTAATGCAAAAACCCCCCCACAAAAAAGTGTATAAGCTGCACACGTACCCCACATCCTCTATAATGGTGTATACATACATGAAGAGAAAAGAAAGCATAGCAAGGAAAGAATCCACTGCATCACGGGAGGTCTCCCAGCAGTCTAGGCCTGTAGGCTTCATGGATAGGTATTGTTGAGTATCATCTGCATAGAAATTAAAGTTTATACCATGTTGCCTAATGGCAGTACTTAATGCACGTGACAAATTCAAGGTCCATGGGCTAAATACGACCCTCCATTTCATTTTTTGTGGCTCAGATGAGCATGAAAAACAAGAAGTCAAGGCAATAACTGAGGTGGGGAGCAACCAGGAAACTGTTGAGCAGCTGGTTTATGTAAAACATACATTTAGCAAACGTTTACAAAGATTTTACAAAATAAATTTGCTAATTTTTGTCAAAGCATGATTTTCATAAAATTTACTGTTTTTTTTAATAACATTTTATCATAATTTTTTGTGACATTTGTGATTGTACATTAAAAAATCTTGGTTGTTGGAAAATTTTCTTATTAATTAAGTCTTTTTTCTCATTCATGATTAAACAAAAAACCCTCAATTTTATGACAAAATTTTGAGAAAATAGAGACTTAATGACATTTTTTTTAAATTTTACAACTGAGTTCACGAACTACCAGGAAATCTGACGGCATACCTGGTTGAGAACGTGAAGAATAACTGGCCCCTTAATGATAATGATGGTGATGATGTGGCTTGAAATGAAATCAAGTTAAACAGCTCTGACCTAATGGAAACGTATATGGAGTGAAACATATCGGTCCAAATACAGAACCCTGAGGACTGTCTGTCTATCTAATCTATCTAATAGACATGAATGTTGTGATCATTAGTAAAATCTCTGAGCTCTAACAGGAAGTTTTGACACTTGTCCACTTGTGAAGCCATGAGGAGAGGGCTGTTTCAGGGCTGTTTATGTACCTTGATGATGCTTTTTTTTAAAAACTTTTTTGTTTGAAAAAAATGTATTATAATAAGTACAGTATATGCAAGCACTTACAGCAGGACAGGTTTGTTATATTTTCAACCGCTCTGCATAGTAATACTACTATTTTTGAGAAATACAGTCTCTCAGCAGAAAAAATATTCTCAAGACCAAAAATATATGAATGGTACAACTGTTCCAGAAAAACTACAGGCAGTCAATCATCTCCCAACACCAGTGTTGGTGAACATAAGAATACAAGCAGGTTATACCTTTGGAGCAAATTCACTATGATTGAGAAAATGAGAGCGTAAGAACAAACTCTATGAAGGGCACCAGGTGTCATTAAATGTCTGATGTGATTTATTCCTGGTATACCTGAGTTTTCTTGTGGGATTAAGGAGAGCACTTCCTTAACCCAGTCAGTAAAGGATGGAGGCTTTTCTGACTTCCAACAGCAGAGAATAAGTGTCTGTGCTTGTAATGAAGCGAATGCCATAAAGTTAGCCTGAGGTTTCATGATGGTAATACTTTTATCTGGAACTCCAACAATAGCAATAGTTGGATTAGGATAGATTTTTGTATGGTAAACATGCGGCCCCAAAACAAAGATAGAGATGGATATTCCCAAAATATATGTCCAGTGGTGGCTAGGTTCCAGGTGGCATTGAATACAGGACTTGGACAAAATTTGGACAGTTTTTGTCTAGTGTGGTGCAAGCAAAGCAAAACTGAACTGAATGAGGCGAAGTCTTCGACATAGGGATGTAGTGTGAATATGTTGTACAGACCATGTTTCTTCTGTGAGTGGAATTTATAGGTCCTCGTCCCAGGCTGATATGGTTTTGAATTTTGGATAATCTTATAGATCTCTGAAACATTACCCTTCATCTCTGGTTCAGTTTAATATGGTATCTAAAACATTCTTGCCTGGTGGGCTAGGAAAAGAGTAGCGTGTTTTAGCAAACCTATGGATTTGGAGGTACCTAAAGAAATGTGTCCCTGGTAAATGTTTATTCTGTTGAAGAGTTTCAAAGGATGCATAGGCGCTGTCTATGAATAGATCATTAAAAAAAGACCAACTGTCGTTGTGCAACAATTGAAATGCTGTATCAGTCTGGGAGGAACAGAAGAGGTGATTGTGTGTTTGACACCAAAGTGTTTTCTGAACTGATGACATATATTGAGAGAGCCCTTAACCACAGGATTATTGATATGTTTCATAACTCCACCTGTAAGGGGCATGGAGTAGATATTGGACAGGCTTTAGGATTAGAAATGGTTTCCATGGGAGCCCTTCGGAATACTTTTTCTTTCAAATGCTTTAATCCAGTAAGGCAGTTTTGCAGTATTGGCTGCAGTCAAAATGTAAAAAACAAAAACAAAAACAGGCAACCCCCTCTAATCCCCTCTCTTGCCTGGACATCTCTAAAAGAAATCTTTTTGCTTGAGGACTGGATTTATTCCAAATAAATGTAGAAATGTGGCTGTGGCTGTTAACATGGATTTGGGCAAAAAGAAAGGAATCATCTGAAACAAATATTCAGAAACGTGGAATCACTGTCATTTTAATTATTTTAACTCTGACCATTTTACCAAGTCTAACTGGTCAACGTATGAATGTGTGACTCTGACACCTAGATCGGTAAAGGAGTTTGATTCTAGTGTAAAAAGAAAGTTGTATTGAAGATTCTGAGCTAACTGGTTGACCGGTAATAGATAGAAAAATTAAGTTTATATTGAGAAATCTGGCTAAAGTTAGGGATAGATCTATGAGCCGAGGTAATAAATTCATTGGGTCAGCTATGTATAGAAGAAGTTCATCTGCATAAGGAGAAACTTTATGGCAAGAGTCGCCTCTTGTAATACCTGCAATTTTTTCACCAGCCAGTGGTTCAATAGCAATATTGAATAAATAAGGTGATGGGCCGCAAAACATTGTTTAAGACCAAAGTAATCAGAACAAATAGAATTGGCTTAAACTGATGCCTTTGGAGATGCATAAAGCAGCTTGATCTAGGAAATGAATGATGGGCTAAAACCAAATCTATCTAGAACAGCGAGAACACACTTCCATTTAGTATGATTGAAGACTTTCTCTGCACTGAGAGAACAGTTTCTGCATGAACGTCAGAGTGAACTGAATAAACCACACTGAATCGTCTGCAGATATTATAGAAAAATTGTCGACCTGGAGTGACAGCTGTTTGGTCCGGAGCAATAATTTTAGGAATGACTGTTTCAATATGTTGGACAAGTAGCTTGGTGAAAACTTTGTAATCAGAGCAAAGAATGCTGATGAGCCAATAGGCACCACAGTCAAAGGGATCTTTACCTTTTTTCAATATAACTGAAACTACAGCTTGTGTCATTGTTTCGGGCAGTTTCTGGAGTAACAGTGAACATAAGAGAGGAGAAAGCCAAGATGCAAAATGTTTAAAAAACTCTATGGGGAACCCATCAGGGCCCTATGCTTTGCCGCTTCTCATGGAGTTGATAGCTTTAATAATTTCATGAGATATTATTGGAGCATCAATAATTTTAAGGGCATCTAAGTCGATCTTTGGAGTCTATCTGGTCCAGGAAGGAGTTACACTGGCTTCTGATGAATAAAGATTGTAAAACAGCTGCCTTAAACGGTTATTCATGGTTTGTGGGTCAGTAGAAGTCACATTAAGTGCCACAGATCTCTGGGATAGCATAGCTGCTATTTGTTTAAGCTGATGGGATAGCAGTTTACTTCACTTGCCTCCATGCTCTTAAAAGTTTTCTCTAGATTTGAATAGAAGTTGCGTGATATGTTCAATTGGCAAATGATGAAATTCTGTTTGTAAGTTTTTTATTCCATAATTCTGGCACAGGCAGTTGTGAAAGACGGCTTGTCCATTTCTTTTTCTCATAGGCTGTCTTAGAAGGAAAGCTTTGAGGGATTCCCTTACTGTAGCATATGACATTCTTGGAATCAAATTAATGGCTAAGTAAATGTCAATTTGAGTATTTAAAGATTTTATGAATTCATTGCTGGACAGCAATACCATATCAATACGCCAAGAGTGAAGGGCAAAACGGTGCAATACAGTTAGGGAAACGTATTTTTAGCAGGGCTATGGTTGGAAATGACAATGTTGTGATATTGACAGTTTTTCACAAAATGAAGGGATCCACTGTTATGCAAGAAAGAAATCAATGCGGGAATAAGACTAATGTACTGATGAGGAAAATGAATATTATTTAGCTGTATGATTGTGTTTTTTCCATGGGTCTGAGAGTCTGTTTTGATTGATAAATGACAGGAATACCTTGCCAGAATTAGAAATTAAATTGTCTGGTCTAGGTCTGGATTTATCTAGCCCTGGGTGTAACCCACAGTGGAAGTCAGATAATGGTGATGAGTGGAGGTCAGGTAGTTTTGCTATGAAGTGAGAAGTGACCTGTGGATTGTCCCAGTTTGGACCATAAACATTGGCTAAAACAATCTGTGAGCCAACAAGTTTGCCAGCAAAAGTTACAAATCTTTAATATTGATTGTCACTTGGTCCGGTGGACATAGAGACGTGTATCCCAGTAAGCATACATATGGCCAACTCTCAAGCTTGCTCTCAGGTCTTTTAGCACAACAACAGGACTCCAGCACCCACCAACACCTAAAATGGCTTACAGACACCTTATAAAGAGTTACAGCTGATTGGAAGATACCATTTGTGGGGGTAATTAAAATCACTTAGTACATATAATATAAATATTTACATAAAATATACACACTATTTACACCAACCCTTTTCTAAACTCTAATAAACAAACACATTAACAATATACTTCTTCCCTTGCTTCCCTCCCAAGATGAATAATTGGTGCACAAACCCCCAGGGCATGTTCATCTATGTACCCTTCCTGGGAGACAAGAAGCAGGAGTGATTGAGGTTTGAGTGGCTGACTGCAATTAGTTCACTGCTCGGTGGCCTGTGCTGTATGACACCGCCACCTAGACACAACAACATATCAATACAATTATAAAAGCAAACATAAATCACAATTTCAATGAAGTAACGGCATCTCGTCGTTACATTGATCCCTTTTATATTTCAGCTTGTAAACTGGTGTTGTTGGGGCTGTTTGCTGCCCTTTACTGGATTTACTTGCCATTATTTGTCATTCATTATGATCAAGTAGCATTCGGAAGACTTTGCCACTTGTTTAACTGCGTGCAAAGTGCCTTTAATACATTTATTTATGTTTTATTTCTGCAGAGCCAAGCCCTATACGTCCTACTCCATAGCATGCTCAACAGCACCCCCCTGATTTGAACAATTTTAAGGCCTTATGAAATGAAAGAGAGCTTTGATTTTAGTCTATAATTTAGTAACGCTCCCAGATCATGACCAACCTTTTTAAGTGGAGGTTTAAATCACAGCAACCTTTAAAAGTCTGGAGCATGTAAGCCTGTCAGTAAAGACAGACTGATTACATGCAATATGGAAAAAAACAAACAAAAAAAACCTTCTTGAATGGTTTGGTAGGGATGGGGTCTAAGAGACAAGCTGATAGTTTAGATGAAGTTGTTGTTACTGCCAGATGAGAAAGCTCAACAGGACATAAACAGACCAGACACAACTCAGGTTCAACAGTCGTTTTTAAAACTGCTCCAGTCAATGACATGTTAGAGGCAGGAGTGAGAAGGATGAAGAGACTTTTCAATTGAATTCAATTCAACTCATTTGAATTCAATTTAATTTATTTATATAGTGCCTATTTACCACAAGTTATCTCTAGGCGCTTTAGAAACCCAGAGCTTGACCCCCAAGCACATGGCAACGCCATCAGTGGCAAGAAAAAAAACTCTCTTGGGAAGAAACCTTTAGCAGAATCTGGCTCTTAGGGCGACCCTCCTGCCGAAGGGCAGCTGGGTAAGAAGGAGATGAGTAGAATTAAGACAGTGGAATGACGGACAGAGAAGATGTACAATATACAAGATATAATTCAAAAATATATGATGTCCATGTGTGTGTGTGTCTATATACATATATATATGTCTATATATATATATATATATATGTGTATATATATATGTATGTATGTATGTATGTATGTATGTATGTATGTATGTATGTATGTATGTATATATACATATATATACAAAACTACAGAAGATAGACAACACTGATTCTATTTAAATGACAAGTCAAGACAATCTGTGACTGAGATCAGTCAGACAGGGTGAAGACGCTCAGTGTACAAAGGACTCCCCTCAGCAGCCTAGACATATAACAGCATAACTAGGAGGTGATCTAAGAGACCACAGAGTTAAAGGCTTTATCAAAAAGGAAGGTTTTAACTCTAGTCTTAAATGTAGAGAGGGAGTCTGCCTCCCAGATTGAGGTTGGGAGTTGATTCCAATAGAGGAGCCTGATAGCTGAAGGCTCTTCCACCCTTTCTAGACCTACAGACTCTTGGAACAGCAAGTAAACCTG
>JBAMYA010095578.1:0-21129 GCA_037176975.1 Arrhamphus sclerolepis | reverse complement strand
CTTCTCCCAGTCCTCTTCTGGATCATCCAAATGCTCTCTAGCAAACTTCAGATGGGCCTGGACATGTACTGGCTTAAACAGGGGGACACATCTGGACTGCAGGATCTGAGTCCCCGGTGGCTGACTTAATACTTTTTTACCCCACTGTATATAGTTTGTACAAGATTAACATAAAGTCCTCTTTTTCAGTGTAAAATTCATTTATGTCATTTATGAATGCGGCTCTGGATTGTCGTGTTGACGAAGGTTTCCACAGCCCCGTGTCCATGTGCTTATTGATGAATGACAGTTCTTGATGCCGTGTCATCTGAGTGACCAGGGATCCAGCTTAAATGTCTACTGCTCTTGGTCTCATGATGTCCTAAACTGTAAAAGGAGAAATATCCAAATGTCTTCCGGTCTTATCCAGTGTCATGCTTATTTTTAAACATCTTGTTGCAAGTTTGTTAACGAATGGTACGTCCTCTGTCCTCCTTTGCTCCTCAAAGACGGCTTCTTTTTTGAATGCTGCTCTTCTTTTAAATCTCTTTATTCGTTTTGACATAACAGAAGAAATGTAGGTATTAAATCAACTTATGGTTA
Source organism: Arrhamphus sclerolepis (assembly GCA_037176975.1). NCBI lineage: Eukaryota > Metazoa > Chordata > Actinopteri > Beloniformes > Hemiramphidae > Arrhamphus > Arrhamphus sclerolepis. The sequence goes on along the minus strand of JBAMYA010095578.1, from coordinate 20,547 downwards.
CTGGCTGAAGCTTTGCGTCTCCTTAGGTGGTTAATTGAGCTGTAGTTAGGGGTGGGTGATATGGGCAGAAAAGTAATATATCTGTATTTTTGGAGATTGTGATGGTAATAATAATTATTTGATATCCTTTTAAATGTGATTGGAACTTTCTGAGATATACTTACTTAGAGATTACAATAATGGGAGCAATGGTAAAGGAAAACACTCATATTTATTGTCTTTAAACTTTAGCATTCAAGTCCAAATAAAACAAAAACTACATGTTGAGACTTAATAACTAAACTATAATACAGGAACATTGAAAACGCTCAGATGTAAACATGTAAACATTGAGATGCTCTGCTGTAGGGTAAAATGTGCTGCAGACAAACGAGAGAGTATAATAAAATAAAAACAGTGTCAATCTTGTCCTGCCTTTTTCTTTTTTACATCTCAGAGATTCTGCCTGACAAAAACACGCTGGTAAACCTGATGGCGACATGGGTCCGACTGAGACTGATCAGTTCTACTAACTTATGCTAGTATGTTCATAAATACAACATTCAGCCTTCAAATAAGCTATTTTGGGTGGATAAGTGCCGTGTGAACCTACCGGGACTTAAGGCGGAAAAGCCAATCATCAGCCAGACCCAAGTAGCAACCATCCTACTTCTGGGTTGAAGCTCCACGAGGAAATACGTTTTGTTACAGTTCCTCTACTGACCACCAAGTGCTGGATCCAAAACAGAGCAAATCCCCATTAACTCCCATGTTAAAAGTCCCAACTTTGCAGGAGCATTAAATGTTTTTACAGCCTGGTGCAAAAATTGGTTTTGGTCTCTAGAGTTAACTGTTATATTCATGACAACTGTATGGAGGGAGGGGCTTTTTTTTTGTATCACATCAGATACATTTTTATCAACCAATAAAGCTGACCAATCAAATGCCCAGATTCATTTGATTTGCTTGAATGAGAGCTAGCCATTGGCTCTACCAGCTTTGTCCTGCCTCTTTGCAACATGGAGCCACACAATTCAAGGAAAACTGGGCTTCCAAAGCTCTCTGTTGAAGCCAGTTGGCAGGTTGGTCCGTAGTTATATACAGTCATTGGCTGCATGTGCTTTCTTAAAAGGTTCCAGGGCTAATTTCTTTGTTGGAACTTTCCTTACTTACACTTACTGCATCCAGGATTTAATGAACTGATCATCAACAGGTGTTGTTGAAAACAAGACATTTTGGCAGTTTGTAGGTTTGAAGCAGGTTTGCGTGTTAACACAAAACCAAGAGGGAAAGACGCAAGCAAGGGTTCTGGAAAATACATTTTTTGCTGTGCATCAATCCAGTAAGTGTTATAAAACAAGAAAGAGTGGGAAGCATTCAACTGCCAGTCTTCCCAGGATTTGCCTTTTTCCTTTAAATCTGTACCATTTGTGCAAAAGCCACAATTGCATCATAACCAACTGACACCTCCTTGAACACGGGGGTCCACTTCTGTTGGTGTTATGGCCACAAATGGGCCCCTCCATTAACAGGAAGGTCTGCACTTTCATGGCTTGATGTTAAATAAAGAAATTGTAGCCTGTCCTTTGTTTAAAAGCTTTGTTTGAGAAGGTGTGTACGGATATACTGATGACATTTCAAAGCGCTGGGTCGTCTGAAGCTCCTCCCACACTGGTCACAGTTTCCACCTGTACGGATATACTGATGATGTTCAAAGCTGTGGCACTGCTGAAGCTCTTGGTCACAAAGCTGAGGTTTCTTTACAGTGCTGTACTAAAAGTACTTCAATTCGGTTCAAAAATAGTTTATAAGTCCCCAAAGGGAAATGAATTAGAAATGAAATTAATTAGTTGCCATGTTGGCATCACTTTCCTTTCTCACTTTTGACAAAATCAAATCAAGAGGATAAGTCTGAGGAAACGTTTAAGACTGTCCCAATGACAGCAACTACAATTACACACGGAAAATGGAAAATTGAAATTTAAGCGATACATTTCTCTCCACTTTATTCATTTTTCCACAAAAAAAATCTTCATTCTTTTTCATTTGACAGAACTAGAGGAAGCAGTTGCGCCCTTTAGTGATCTGCTTTTGGGGTCCTGCGTTGTTCTCAGCAGTCACGTCTTCGGCTGAGGTTCTTTCCTGAAAATGATTGTTACTGAACAACAGTCTGATTTTCATGTAAGTCTCTACAGACAACAAACGAGATCTTCTTATGGCTTTAAAACAGTAAAATATCCTTAATTTCTTGAGTGTTTATTGAACACACACATTGAGTATTTACAGTACTGGCGGGTGGGGGGGTTCTTGCTAAGCACTGCTATCTAGAGACCTACTCTGTTTCTTCCGATAATAAATGTTTACAGTGAAGCCTGGCAAACGTCCCCCTCTCAGGTGGGATGTGTCTCAGTCTCAGTGTCCTGTATGTTGTTGGTTGTTCAGAGGCAGTTTGGGTTGGACGGTACCGGGGGCTACCGGCGGCAGATGGAGAGGACCATGGAGAGGGCGGTGGCCCGTGGTGCCCTTCCCCCGGCAGACTTCCACCGCCACCGAGCCGACATGATGGAGTCTCTGGCCTCAGGGGTGGATGACGGAGCGACCAGAACTCAGGGTACGTTGGTGAGCAGATGGTGGAGGGATGGTGGGACCCCACAGCTGTCACTGCTGAGTGGATGTGTGGAGCGCTTTACAGTTTCCACACGTGCACGGCCAGTGTCACTGTCACAGCTGTGGTTGAAGTTTAAAGCCCTGTTAAACGCCTGCGTACTTAAGGCAGTCGCACGGCGCTTAACTCCTGTACAGCTCTTTTCCTGCGTTTTAGCTTAAACCTGATGCAGGTGGGTTTAAGTCATTTCTTTAACATGAGTAGACATGGTTTTAGTTTATATTTACCCTCATTTAGAGCCTAAAAACATGTATTCAGGAGATCACCCACATGTGCACGTACCTGCACTCAAAAATGATAATGCTAACAATAATACCCGCCTGTTCTGAAGGGATTTCTGTCTACACTGAACTTTGACTTCTACAAAGTGATGATGATTTCAGGGCACCTGCTGTTGAATTGGTCTCTGCATGCATGTATGTGTGTGTTTGTGTTTTTTTGTTTAAAGTTGGTTGTGAGCATCTTCAGCAGTAATTTCAAACCGTTTTCAATCTGAATACGTGTGTCAGTGAATCTGCAGCCCTCCTCCTGCTGGGCGGGAGGTGGGCTGATGTTTCACTCATCTCATGCGCATCATTTCGAGAGTTTCAGCCGTCGATGATGCTAATTTCAGCCTGATACTTACATTTAATAGTGTTTCTGCTTAAATCTCTTGGTCCGTTTGTAATATTTCAGCATCACATGACGGATCTTAGTCTCATGAATGTCAATCTGTGGAACTTAAGTGTACATTTAAGTGTAAGTTCATGTCAACTCAGGTGCCTTATATGTGACCCCTGACTGCTTGAAATGAAATCATAGTCTCAACTCCGTTGCAGACACGTGAATGACAGCAGGATTCAGTAGATAATTAGATAATAATAGATTTATTAGAGCGAATAAGTTTTTTATAATGGAGTAGAATTTGTAATGTTCCCAACATGTGTGTTTGGAAATAAAAGCTATTAGAAGGATTTTGAACTTTAATCAGATGTGGTTTTTTTGTGTGTGTGTGTTTTTTTAAACACACATTTTTATGGAGGAGTATGACAGCCCCTCACCCCCCACACACCTCTGCACTCCCACATGTGTCTGTTCACAGCTCAGATGACCGTAAACATGTTTTACTCATCTTAACCAAAAATGTGCTGTCAGCATTTCCCACATTTGGGCTCCTCTTCCTGATTGTGACATGAAAACATGTTTGACTGTGTGCAGGAGTGATCAGGGCGCTGCACGACTACTACCAGACCCAGAGCCCCCAGGACTGCGTTCATGTGTGGCTGAGTGCAGAGACGCACCACTACAGCTCCTCAGGGGGCGACAGAGGGTGGGGGTGTGGCTACAGAAACCTCCAGATGCTCCTGTCCTCCCTCAGCAACATGGAGCCCTACTCTGCAGTCCTGCAAGGTACACACTCACCTGCACACTCTACCAGCTGCTGCCATTACACACTGCAGAGCAGTAACAGTTGTGTACCACCACTGTCATTCAGACTACCAGCCTCTAGAGCTTCTAAACAGCATTTCAAATGGACCTTTGAGTCTCTGCAGCACAGCACACAATACGTACACATCTAGCAAACAGCTCTGCAAACAGGTGCTGAAGTAAAATAGTTCCCACTTAGCTTCCTTCATCTCTGGGCCTTTCTTGGAACTTGTAGAAAGTTTACGCTGCAGCTCAACATAACCATTTATGACAGCAGCAAAACCAGTTTGTTTAACTTATAACTGGTTATAATTTTAATTCATTCTTGTAAAACTACTGTTTTATCTACTCTAAAATAGGAAGGGATTAATGTCAGCCATGTATCCACAGATAAGCTTCCTCTCTGATGGCTATCCCTCAAGGTTTCTGACAGCAAAAAGACACCAAATATGTGATTCTGATGTGATTTTGAACTCATCTTGAAGCTCCACTGAAGCTGGAAGCATTCAGGTGTGATGCCACCAACACTTGGCTGATCATGCACGTGGGCCCATGTCCGTGTTCCAGAGGTGCTGATGGTGTGGTCTGTACAGGTAGTGCGGTGCCCTGCATCCCTCGGCTGCAGTCGATGATTGAGGAGGCCTGGAAGGAGGGACTAGATCCTCAGGGTTCTTCCCACTTCAACCAGCGGCTGCAGGGAACTCGAGCTTGGATCGGAGCCACTGAGATCTACGTCCTGCTCACCTCGCTGGGAATCAGGTGGGCGAGCTGCACTCTGGGTCATGTGACAGTTAGAGGCAGGTGTCAAGAGCGCTGAGTCAGCACTAGTCACAATGTCACGGTTTCTTGTCGTTTTACTTCACATCAACATTTTACTCTTCAGATCATCGCTGTCATGGACTTTTACAGGGAGGGGCTTATTTTTTCTGTTTGTCTGAGCATTGCACGGTCTGGCATTGCGGTTAAATCTGCATAGTTGTCTACTGCAAACCCCCCAGGACCCAAACCACAAATGAGCACGCCCAGACTGTCCTGTAATCTGCTGTGCTGTGTCACCAGACCGTCAACTATCAGATGAAAAAGATGATTAACCACAGCCATCTGATCATCTGCTTCTACAGAAATGTGGAATCAGCACTCCCAGAAGATCTCCAGTCAGCTGTTTCATGCTGGAGAAAACAAAAGTTTGTTTATGACACAAAACAGTCAGCAGCTAAAAATCCCAGCTTTCTAAAACCTACTTCAAGAAATGCTAAAATGATTTGTGATTCATCACATTTATTTTATTTGTTTTGAGGAAGAAGTTAGATTAGATTAACATTTATAAAAGAAATCCATCCAGGTACAAATCTGCAATTCACTTCGTTACATCTGCCTTAACCAGCTAAAGGTCTGAGACGAGCAAAGACGTAAGAAAGAAAAGTGTTAAAGATGTATACATACAAGAATATTAAAGAAAACAGAGTGAGGAAAGAGCCCAGTGCATCATGGGAGGTAAAACCCTTATTTTAGCGGAAGTTCATCTCCTTTTAGCCTTGCTGCTGTTGGATCAGTAAGTCATATTTTTCTTTCCTTCCACGTCCCTTGCATTTGAGTTTGGTTGACATCAGGCTGTTTTACTAAAGTTCTTTGTTTTCTCACTGGTTCGTAGAAGCCGGGAGATGAAGTAATGCGACCGGCTTCGATATTTATGGCGGTAACAGACAACTGCGTTTGTCAACCAGAGAGGGTGCTAGAGCGTACAGTCTTACTGGCATTCCTGTGAAGCTGTGGGCAGTAGTCCAGCAGCTCCAGGGTGGGTTGAAGGTGTCTTGCAGACGCTCTGGCTGCCATTTGATGCTGTCTGTTAGGTCCCTATGAGTAGGTATTATATGAACTTTGATCTGGACAGTTGAAAGTAAATTGAGTTGAACTGAACTGAATTCCCTCTTTACGACACAGACTGCTGCGTCTATGCGTGTTGCCATGACTACCATATCATTCAGTGAGTCGGTAACATTAGAAACACGACGTGTTTCTTTTTTCTTTTTTTCTCCCAGTTCTCGCATCGTTGACTTCCACCAGGCAACGGGACCTGCTGGAACCCACCCCCTCCTCTTCGACTGGGTCAAGCAGTACTTCAGCCAGTCCAGCCGGGCAGGCAGGCTGCCCCCCCGCCTCGTCCAGACCTGCCTGCCACCTCTCTACCTGCAGCACCAGGGTATGCAGCTGCAGCTCTGACACCTCAGGCAGACTGAGATCATGGATGTAGCTCATGTAGACGCATCATTGGCTGCAGAAACTGCAGAGGGATCGCTGCTACTGCTCATCCTTGGGGACAAATTCTTAGTGGCAGTGAAGCGGCTCTGGTTGGCATTTCCATGGTGAGCCACAGTGCAACATTTCATCTGACTCAGACTGAGAATGAGCTGAAATCTCGTCTCAAACTGCAGCTATTTAAAGAGAAACAGTAAGTCTGAATAAGAATTTCATTGCCACTGTGAGGAATTTATGGGGTTTATTTGGAAATCCCGCTGGATTCTGTGAGATCGTTGAACAAGAAAATCTAAGCTTGCTGCCTCAGACGGCGTCAGTACACAAGTTACCATGAAAAATGGACGCCACTCTGGTTACTACAGCAAGTTAAAGAAAAAGTTTTTGATTTTAAGTTTCCTTTGACTGATAGATGGACATTTACTCTGAATTATAAAGAAAAATGCACATTAACTTTTATGGGAATTTTCCCAATAAATCCTTTTGAACTGGATGAGTGGAGAATCCTGGATTCGCTTCATTGGCTGCCTGTGTATTTTAGCGTTCATTGTAAACTTTTTATTCATTCTTAAATGGTCCTTCGCCTCCTTACCTGTCTGAGCTGCTTCACCTGTGCGCTCTCTCAGGCTCTCAGTCAGCTGATCAGCTGCTGCTAGCCGTACCAAAACCAAAGCTCAGAGGGGACAGAGCGTTTTTCAGCTGCTGCTCCTAAAATGTGGAACAATCTGCCTTTACACGCCACACAGAGCCCTTCTTTGTCCACTTTTAAAACTCATCTTAAAACCTACATTTACTCACTGCCTTTCGACCCAGCATGAGACATTGATTTGATTTTATTGTTTTTTATGGTTTTGCTTTTAGTCTTTTTTTTTTTTTTAATTCCTGCCGTAGTTATGTATTTTTATTTTTTATTTTTTTATATCTAATATTTTAATTATACTCCTCATGTACAGCACTTTGTTTCAACCATGGAGGTGTGAAAGCGCTTTATAAATAAAGATGGTATCAGATCAGGTATAAGGAGACTCAAACCTGAGCCCCACATTCACACCCTCATACCAACTTAACTCTCTTTCTCATATAAACCTACAAGACAAACCGACCTGCAGGTCACGCACACACACAAAACCTTACAATCAAACAATCTAGGATCCCATGTATGTATCAAAAATATAGCACATTTAAACACAAACCATAACAAAACCTGCATATATGTTCAAATTAGAAACTAAACTCCAAAATATCTCCCCTCCCATCAGTCCACTTTGTCCAGCCCAGCATGGTGGCCACTTTTTTTCTCCAGCTGGACTCGTTTGCTGCAGTCATGAACCACTTCCTAGGAAGCAGAACTCAAGCAGACAGACAGGAGTTAAGTCACGTCTATACCACTAAAAGAATAAGCCATATGCTATTAAGTACATTCTGCTAGCTTTACTCTTCAGTGCGGGGACTACCTGGTCTACCAGGTCTACCTGTGTGCAGGCCAACAGACATGACAGTGCGTCATTAGTGTTCCAGGATCAGCATCTTCAGTTCCTGGATGTCATGTACTCAGAGGATCAACCACAGTTCTCCTTTCATTTCCTGTCTGTGTTTGAAGTGATGGATGTGAAGACTATATCGTCGTTCCCCTCAATCCCCAATGTTCTCCTGCAGGTCACAGTCGCTCTGTGGTGGGGGTGGAGCAGAGGAGGAATGGTGTCCTCTGCTTACTGCTGCTCGATCCCGGCTGTCCTTCGTCACACAGCAGGAAGCTGCTGAGCAGGGAAACGGTGGGTGGGGCCATACGGCGTCTGCGGATCTTCCCTCGAAGCCTAAAGCACCGGCAGTACCAAGTGGTGGCAGTAGAGGGCGTGCTGTCCAACGATGAGAAGCAGGTGAGGAAGGTTACACAGCTCAACCCACTGTGGTCTAATGTGAATCGAGGATAAAGTTCTGGTTTGAAGATATGAACCTGGGAGACCTGAAGGTCATTCGATGAAGCCAAAAGGACCACATAATCTGCAAAAAGCTGAGAGCCCATCCTGATGTCTGTAAAAGTTATGACCAGAATTGGTGACAGCTTGAGACTATTAAGAGGTTCGTGGGTGAGATTGCTGCAGTCTTCCTCAGAAGACAAAGTTGTCTCTCGGCCCTTCGTAGTCATGGTTGTTTGGTGACTCTGAAGGGTCTGCTGGGTTATTTCCTTGGTCTGTCTTGAAATCCAGGTGAGGAGTTGGCAGACAATATTCTACCATCATAAAAAAAATCATGAAGTCTTCCAGAGTCAGGCCCCCTAGTGTTCAGCCGAGGAGGTGCGGTTCTTTCAGGATGGATCTCAGCCAGCTGGTCTGGTCGCCTGGGTATATCTCAAAGCTGAGTCACACTGTCATTTGTTTTTCTTCTGAAACCATGTAGAAAAAAATAAAAGTTTCCTACTATTAATGTCCTGAAATCAATATAAAAACATTTTAAATGACATCAAGCCCTGCATATGAGTCCATGTTCAGTTTCTGCAGCTCCACCTGTCACACTGCTGAGAATCCAGCCAATCAGAGAGCTTGTCTGCAGCTTCATGTTTGCTGCATCAGCCTGTTGATGAAGTGTTGCTCTGTTTTTACAGACCAGGATCCTGCAGTCCAGGACGTTGTCCGCTGAGAAGATCCCATGAAGAGCTGCAGCGCTGCATGTCCTCACATCTTCACGCCTCTTATCTTTTAAACCTTTTGTAATATATGGTGTTATATGCTTATTTACGTATTATAAATAAACAGTGTGTTTGTTTTTAAAGCTGTGCAAAATTTTGGATGTTTTCAGTGAGATCAAGCTGCTCTGATGGTGAAAACCACGGGAACGTGGATGGATGGATGTGTTTTAGTCATGAATGGAGCGATGGAGGAACATAGCCATGGTCTTAGCTGAGGGTGGTACGGGCCTGTGCTGCAGGGTGACCCTCACACCTCTTCTTTCCCCTCCTTTCTTCTTTCTGCTGCTTTCTAGCATGTCAGAGAAATACAGATACAGCATCAGGTAATATCCTTACATAGCAAAAGATCTAAAACAAGAGATGGAAAAATAATACTAATAAAAAAAATAAATACATTTCAAAACGTTAAAAAAGATGCAAGGGTATGCCTACTGTATGTCAAGACTGGGCGATGTCTCAAGGAAAAATGAATTTTTGTAGTTATTTATGAATTTGTTATTATTCAGCGTTGGTGTGTTGATTGTCCAGAACACGTCTCTGATGATGTCACTCTTCTCTTCAGAAAGCCACTCCGGCCCACTGGATAGCTCAGTGGCTCAGATTTAAAAAAAATCACCCAACCACAGAACCACTGACCCAACCCTGACAACATGCTTCAATCACATCTAAGCTAAAAGGATCAATCATCGCATCTGAGCTGATTGGCTCTCTGATTGGTTACATCACACAGATGTTTCCAGGACAGCGGGTTTACCTGGTGACATCACTGAAAGCTTTTCCTCTCGGACCCCATGAATGAATAAAGTTCATCCATATTCAGTTTTCAGTCTCGCTGAGATACAAACAGAAAATCCAGTGATGTATCAGAGGTGGACTGATAAAAGTAACGGCCGTGGGAAAACCCACACGGGTCAACAATAACATGTAAACAAAATAGAAGCACACAGTGTTCAGGACAAAATGACTCTTAATAGCAGAAGTCAGTGCTGTGTGTGAGCTCCCTCAGAAACAAACACAGATTTAACTCACTAAGGACACTGTTCCATACAGATGTTTGACATGAGATTAACCAGGACCTGGACTTTCTGTTGGGATGTTATAGCAACTGGAAAATAAACATGGGCGTCATTAAAACTTTCATAAAACTTCAAGACTGGGGTCCATATATCCAGATGAATGTTCTAAATTGAGAAACATTTCCCTCATGATGAACATGAACAATATTGCCCTTGAAAAACATAATTACAGTATATTTTTAATTGGTTATAAACAAACTTGATGTTGCTGTATGACATCAAAAATTGGACATGTTCCCCTCAGTTCTTCGTTAACGTTACCTGTAAAATCGTAGCGGTTAATCTCACATCACATTAAATAATGTGATGCGTCTACACACTCCTTATGAAAATAGAGGTTGTTTTTGGGGACTTTTTCTCTTCCAGTGGCCTTTATTTGCAGTTATGACACAAGAACGTGGAGCAGAGACAGAACAGAGGAGGACACACAGCATAGGGTTGCAAGTCCGGAGTCGAACCTGCGACCGCTGCAGGAGGACTGGACCTCTGAACATGAGCCCACATTAGAGGTTTTTAAATGATAAAAACAGAAAATAACAACATAGCTTTTTAGATTTGGTACACCTTTAATGCAGTACTACAACCAACAGAAACCAGAGGAAAAAAAATATTGAGAATATTTTAAATAAATTAAAATCACAAGCTTGATGCCATAAATCTGAACACCCCAACTAACACCTTGTGGAAGGCTCCTCTCATTCACACACACGTATTCTATTCTGTAATCTTCATCCCTATCCTCTCCAGGCCTTACCTCCACCTCTCTAGATGTTCCTCCACCTGCTCTGTCATCTGCAAAAATCATAGTCCATGGAGATTCCTGTCTAACCTCATCTGTCAGCCTGTCCATCACCACAGCAACAAGAAGGGGCCCAGAGCTGATCCTTGGTGCAGTCCCACCAACACCTGGAGCTTCTTTGTCACACCTACTGCACCTCACCATTGTCTTCCAGTTCTCATACATGTCCTGCACACAACATGCTTCTCTGCTACTCCAGACTTCCTCATCAACACCACAGCTCCTCTCTCAGCACCATGTCATCTGCTTTCTCAAAGTAAATAGAGACAATAATACAGCCCCTCCGACCTTCTCTGAACTTCTCTATCAACATCCTCAAAGCAAATATTACGTCTTCAGTATTAAAGTACACAAAAGCTGACATCTGCTCTTAGTCTGGCTTCCACTACTCTTTCCCATAACTTCACTGCGTGGCTCATCAACTTTGTTCCTCTGTAGTTGTCACAGTTCTGCATCTTCGCACTCTCTAAGATTCTGTTGAATGTCCTAGTCAGAAACTGCTGCCACCTCTCCGACACACTTCCATGCCTCCACAGGTACATCATCAGGACCAGCTGTCTTTCCACCCTTCCACTTCAGTCTTACCAATCTTTGCTACCTCCTGGTCCTCAGCTGTCACCTCTTCTACTCCTGGTTCTCTCTCATTTTCCTCATTCAGCTCTTTATAAACTCTCTCCTCATTCATCAACTCTAGACTTTGAAATTTTATCCTACTCTTCTCAACAAAAAGGATTACTCAAATAGCGAAGGGATCTCCTGTGTACGGCTCTTCTTCAAGGCTATTCCAGAGGTTGTTGATGGGACTGAGATCTGGGTTCTGACTGGACCGCTTCAAATCTTTGATTTTCCGTTTCTGAAGCCATTTGTGGTTGATTTTGATGGATGTTTTGGATCTCTGTCATGTTGGAATGTGAGAGTTTGCTTCATCTTGATGTTTTTTGACACAGGACGGAAGGTTTTGTGCCAACATATCTTGATATTTTCAGCAATTTTCCCATCTGTCTTGATGAGTGCCAATGGTCCAGTTAAAGAGAAGCAGCCCCAAAGCATGAAAAAACTGATGTGTAATTTCTGTCTTAAAGACTTGGAATTCCCTATTGACACACTTGTTAAGGAATCACGATGGCATTTATGTGGTTGTGATGAACTTGGAACAGAGCGTGATTATTTTGTGCACATGATTTGTGACTATAAACCAAATGTAAATGGTATCTTTACGTCACACAATAGTCGCAAGCACAGTTTATACTCCCTGGCAGATTTCAAAGTGGAATTTTTACAAGTGAAACCGAAAGGATGAGGAATCGTAGGGTAACAGCCTGTTGATTTTGATTTAGAGACCTCAAATGATCGTGAGGACACAGTTGAACTAAAGCCTGCAGCTGTGTTATTGAAACTAGAAAATATTTTTCACATGCCAAGTGCTGCAAATTGATGAACTGTTGAAGGAACATTGTTATTTGTTGAGCACAATTCAGCAAAATACATCCAAGACACACTGAATAGCCACAGCTTGCACACTGACCAGTCAGTCATTGCAGAACTTGCATCTAATCCTGTGTAAATGTCAGCTGGTATAGGCTGTCCTCTTGCAATATTTTTAAGTGCAGAAATTTACCAAAAAAGACTATTTTAAAGTAGTAGAGCTCGTAGAATATATATCAGATTAAAAAAGTAGAACATTTCAGTCTGTGCCAGTGTTGAAGGTCTCACAGCAGCTTTTTACTGATATCTCATATGTCTTATTATTAAACATTTCAGATTGCAGTCTCATATCAGAACAAAGTGGCATAGGAGTCATTTACAGTTTTCAAATTGCAGGTGAGTTGTAAGTCTCACTGAACTTGTACACCTGATGATTTTGAGATATGTAATCCACTTGGACCTTCCTGTAAAAACAACCTGGTTGCCATTTGTCACTGCCTTCCATTTGTCTGACTTTACTCTGCAAGTCTGAAGATGTGAGGACTTATGGATATGAGAAGATTCCAGCGCCCTTGTTGAGTGATTTGTGTGGTTTTGGGAAGTCGAGGGAATTTTCATTGCAAGTCTTGAGAGAGAGGTTGTCAGGGGCACAATACAGCAAGTCATATCAGTTTAGGAGTATTTCTGGATACGTTGAGAGTTTTGTAGGTGATCTATAGTGAGGCCAAATGATCTGATATGCAAGAGAGGGAGGTTAGTTCAGGTGTATATATGCTTAGACACAAAGAGATACATGAAATGCATGTGACAGTAGTTTAGCACAGAGTAACGCAAATTGAAGACAGTGTTTGTACTGACTATCCTCCAGACGCTGCACATGACATTACTGAAGGCTGTTGAGGTGGTGCGCTTGACAGCCTCAAGGAGTCCATTTCCTGACAAATGGACAGATAAGAGTCATTACAATCCCTTGTTGGTTGGACACTTAGAGCATCCAGACCAACCAGTCCGGCAGGTCATTTTGGGCCTAAAAGATATTGTAGAACTCATTGTTGCACCAGTGCACTTGAATCTAGAACCTCTGAGTACAAATGTAGGGTGAAACTAAAGCTGTTACCTCATCATTTCTTTTTGGGAACATTATGAAGACCATGAAGTTCGAGGCAAAGCAGGTTGTTCATCACACATGATGCTTTACAAATGCCATTGGCAGTGAAACATCAGTTTGTGATGGCGTACCACTTGGAGCTTGACTGTCTCTGCTGTTTGTACCGTCTCTGCTGACATTCTGCATCGTGATGGACAGAAAACTGGTGGATGCCTGAATTTGCAATTCAAGTAATTTATATAGTGCCTATTTACGACGTGTCATCTATAGGCTCTCTTTGAAACCCAGAGCATGACCGCTGAGCACATGGCAACACCATCAGTGGCAAAAAACAAAAAACAAAACTCCCTCTTGGGAAGAAACCTTGAGCAGAACCTGACTCTTAGGGGGACCCTCCTGCCAAAGGCCAGCCGGGTAAGGAGGAGATGAGGAGAATTAGGACATTTGCAGAAGTTGTGGAGAAAAGCTTGAGCTTTGTATAGGGAGCATTTTCGGGGTTTTGAACTTTGTCCAACATCACAAATCTCCCTCATTCATCTTGGTGCCTCAATAGCCCAGCACCAACTGGCAGATTACAGGAATGGAGACCAACGCATGGTCACACTTAATAGATTCATTCATATATAAAGTTTCGTATGTGTTCAGTTACAGTTACGTTCCTATTAACAAGAGGGGTACCATTCATTTTTAAAATGAGGGTAAAGCTTGTCTTTAGTAAAGGTATAAAACATCCCCATGAAAAGTATCTAATCTGACTTCTTTGGCCAAACTGCCCTCATGTTGCCATCAACATTTATGATTTACATTGTTCAAAACATATTTTGAGAACAGAAGGAAGTGCAACACACCATGAAAAGGAAACTGAATTGGTAAACTGGCAAACATCGGCAAAGAAACTAATCAGGTAAATTTAAATAAATTAAATTTGCTGTTTTCCTGTACCATAAGACTTTATTGCAGTTCTGCTCTCTCATACTCCCTCATAAAATTATACAATGCAAAGTATCAGTGTAACAGTGATGTAATGTGACAGAAGCACAATCACAGTCATGTTTATGGTAAACCTGGATACAAGTACATGCTCTTCAAGCAGTATCTCAGACAGTCTTCTGGAAGTCCAGAAAGCCTTCAGTGACTCCAGTGTGTCATGATTGTCCTCCACCAGCTCAGATGGCACCACAATTCTGACAGCTGGACAGTGAGCTGAGAGCACATGCATGGACTCATGAATCTACTACAACTTCAGTGTCAAAATGAGACCTTCAGAGAAACTGGAACTCAACTCGAGATTACTTCAGGTCTTAAATCTGGCATCTTAGATAAAGAAGCTAAGGAGACTTTTCAGTATATTGCTTAGCCACAAAATTAGCAGAGGCACTAATCAAAACATTTTCCTGTCTGCAAGAGCCATCTGCGACACTTTAGCATGGATGATTAGCCTGAAATATAACGTGGTTCAGTAGAGGACAAAGATGCGTTACAGTGGTCGTCCTGAAGTGATTGTAAATGCTTTAAAAAATAAAAAATACACCCAGTGATAAATGCCTCCAAGCAAAAAATGTTAAGAAACCTAAAAAGGCTGAGGTCAACCTTTGTCCATTACAGCCAGTTTGTGAAACAGATGATAGTCTGGAAAACATCAAAGTTGAGCTTCTGATTGATGTCAGATGATGTACAACAGAAAATGTCAGGAACATTCTCCTACTGAAGTAAAGAGGTGGTGAAAGTCCAACTGCAGTGGTTTGAAACAAGGCAGTCTGCACTTTTCCAGATTAACATGCTCTTTGCTGTAATTCCTTATGTTGCTTTAGGCATTAGTGAGCCACTTGGACATAAGCCAAGTCAGCATGAAGACATGAGGAGAACTACTGACATTTAAAGAACACGTAAGCCATTTACTACACAGAGTGAATATATTTGGATATTTTCTTTGTTTCCATGATTTACATCATACATGTTATGAACAGAATCAGTGACAAAGGGAAGTCCAGCTCTCACTGAAAACAAATCTGACTTAGAACCAGCAATGCAGACCAAAATCTTGTTATCTGGGTCAGAAACCCTCTAGTGACTCCCTGACCCAGTACCCCATACTCCTGGAGTACCAAGTAGTTGGAATTATTAAGGATATTTGACAAATGTTTATCTATAATTAATTAAATCAAAGAGCCATAAAAAAATAGAATTTACTCAAATGGATTTCAGGGAACTTTTAACTTATATCTGGATTTAGACAAATTTATTTCTGGCAGCCACTTGATGTTAGCCTGCTCCTCACCAAACTCTATCAAACTTCATTTCATTCCTACAAAGAGTCTGGTCACTCTTCATCGCCAAACGTTTACTTCCTGGTGGGCGGGGTGATTTTCTGAAGCTTAAAATCATTGGTTTAACCGTAAATCAACCATTAATGTTTAGCAATGACTCATGTTATGTGCTTGCACAGCCTTCTCGTACTTCTGCTGTAAACACAGTCCTCCATACCAGAGAATATTCAATTCAGGGCGACTACATAATTTTTCATTCAAAAAATTAACCAAACACTCATCTTGTTGTGGCTTTTAGTTGCTGATACCAGCGATCTTTTCCAGGACAGAGCTAATATCCTCCCCTATATCCGTGTCCGTCACCATTGTGGTTTTTATAGGACTCACCTGAAGTACAATTTCTAACTGATGCAGCGACTCTTGGCCACGCCCTTCTGTTCATTGATTGGTTGGTTGTTTTTTTACTCGGGAGTAAACCAAAAGGAACTGAGCTCTCTCAGACTATGTGGTGAAGTGAAATAAAATGGAACTTAATTGGAGAGAACCAGGCTAATCGGATGTCATAAAACTGAGTAAATTCAACACATTTTTTTTCAGGGTAGTTACATGTGAGTCAAATCTCGAGTCAACACAGGCAAGTCTTGACTCAAGTCAGAAACTTCAGCGTTTAAGGCCTTCAAAGTCCTTTTAACAATGGTACAATTACATGTAAAATGTTAATGACAGACAGCAGAGTGTGAGAGGACCACCGACAACTTCAAAGTATCAAAGAATGTTGGAAGTTGTTCCATCTACGTCTGTGATCCTTCACCTTCATGTTTTGAATGATTCTTTTTTTTTTGTTAGCTACTTTTTATGTTTTGTACCAAAATTAAATTAATCTTGGGAAAATATTTGCTAAGAGGACTGCTTGTTAGATTGTGTCCTAGCCTTGCTGCCATTAGGTTAGAAAGTCATATTTCCTAACTTCCACATCCTGAGCGTTTGAGTTTGGTTGATATTATGCTGTATTACTAAAGTTATTTGCTCTCTGGTTCATAGTTTATTTTAGAGTAGGAGCTGGGGGACGAGGTAACCGACAACTGTGCTTCTCAACCAGAGAGCAGTGCTAAAAAAATACAATCATACGTGGTGTTGCTTTAAATTTAAAAAAAGAAAATGGTTTTGGGTAGTTTTCAAGTCAACAGGCTCATGTCTAAGTGAAGTCACTGATGTAAAAGTCGAGTTGCAAGTCTTTTCACATTTTGTTATCAAAGTTATCAAATTACCGACTTGAGTCCAGGTCACATGACTCGACGCCACACCTCTGGTTAACAGCACAAGAAGGCAAATTATCATTACAAAACATTACAATGACTGCTCTGTTAGGCCTTTATCCACAGCTCAGCAGCCAAGTCAAGTAAGTTTAGTGCTTTGCAGTTAAGATGTGGGCTCTGACTGGACTGGACACGGCTTCAGAAAAGTGATTATAGCGTGACCATTAACCATAGCATTCCATCAATCAAAAGATTACGCCTCTAATTGTGCGTAAATTTGTGCCTGATAAATAGCTGATGAGCTGCATAAACTTTCACCTCCATCTAGTTGTGGATGTGAACATTCATCTCAGACATTTAATTTCAGTTCATGGGCGAGTTAATGGGCCACTGGGTAGTCTGGTGGTTTAAGCAGGCAGCCCATCTACTGAGACTCCAGTCCTCCTGCAGTGGTTGCAGGTTTGATTCTCAACCTGTAAACCTTTGCTGCATGTTCTCCCTAATTCTCTCTCGGCCTCTCTTTCCTTTCTCTCTAAACTGCAAATAAGTACCAACAGAGCCTCAAAATCTTAAGAACAAAAATACAGCTAGCAATCACATTGAGCCTTAAACACATTCAGTCTGAGAGCATGATGGCTATGAGGATTGTTCCCAGGAATTCCATCCATATTGTTGGATCGTCCAATTGATGCTGAGAGTCAGCTGCTCCACAGTATTGAAGGGGAAGGGGTGAAGAGGAGCTACAAGATCCACTAAAGGACATCATCAAAAAAAATTACCTTCAAAAGCAAATAAATAATCTAAAATGTCTGCGATGGACTGGCGACCTGTCCAGGGTGTATCGCTGCCTTTTGCCCAAAGTGGGCTGGGATAGGCTCCAGCAGACCCCCGTGACCCTGAACAGGAAATAGCGGGTATAGATAATGGATGGATGGATAATTTAAATGTCAAAACTGAATAACCTAAATTGTTGTTCTAGACTAGTGCCTCTCGTAATGGCAGCTTGTTGAAGAAACTTTGATTTTGCTCACTTTGTGCATCTTTTTTCTACTTATTTTTCTACACATTCTTCTTCACTGAAAACTATTTGAATAATTTACATTCTGCTTTGGATGCTGTGCTGCTTGAGAGATTTCCTTTGTTACTTTGACTTTTTTTTTTTTCACCACCTATTTTAACAAATAACAAAAACAGCAATGAAATGATGGAGTCCAAGCGTGAGCTGCCAACTGAGATTTCAAGAGCCCAGATTAAGAGCCTAAATCCCAGATGAACTGAAGAGGAGATGACATGCATGTAGAGAGAGGAAGTTTACACCAGCTCTTCCCTCATACTGGGGAATGTGAGATCTCTCACAAAATAAGATCCACGAGTTTGAAGAGCTGACAAATCTGTACGTGAAATGCAGTATTTTGTGTCTATGTGTGTATTCCAGACTCCCTACCTGATTTTAAGATGATACGAGCAGACAGAAATTTGACAAGGATGGTGAAGGTGGTGGAATTTCAGCGCTTGTCAGCAACAGACGGTGCAATTCGGGACAGGCTTCTGTGAAACATCATTTCTGCAGTTCAGTTGTTGAACTGTTAGATTTCTCGTGCAGTCTCTTCAGTCAGAGGCGTCCTCAGATCCACTGCAAGACCAGACCAGTACAAGAGATTCTTTCTGCCCACTGCTACGACCATGTATAATGAATCATTGAAGATGTTATAATCCCCTTTGGGGATAAATGAAACATCACTAAACTGAACTGAATCAGATTCATTCAGAGTATTTTGTGCTGCTCGCATGAAGGATCACTTGTGTATTTATGTGGTCAGTAATTCTCTGCCAAGTTCGCCATGGTAGAAGGTCAGGTAGCCAGTTGATTTTCAAAATGATCATAACTTAGCATCTTCATCAGCTTCTAGTAGGAGTGTTTGCTCTAATTCTGAGAAGTGGGTTGCCCTTTTTCTTCCATTGTTATTGCGGTTTCATTGCTCCATAGATGATGTTGACTTAAGTTTGCTGTGAATTTATGCAACCCTGAGTTTAGTAAAGAATAGGAGAGAAGAGAAGAATAGAATAGAATGCCTTCATTGTCACTATACACATGTACAATAAGATTAAATCAATTAACTGCTTGATTTAAACCCTTAAACAGCCTCCTGCTGTCTTCAGTCTGTAGCGGCACCTGTGTCTGGTCTAAAATGACATGTCATGGATTTCAACGTTGACTTAGTGTACACTCAGCATAATCAGCACCATGTTTGAGCATATTTGATCCCAAAAGGTCTAGTGCGAGATAAGGTGTGTATTGGCGAGGACCTGACAATACGATACATGTCCCAATACATGTGTCACGATACAATAGTATCACGATATGATAAGATACAATATCAAAAATACCCCCACCTATCAAGCCAGCAGTGCGCCATACTGCAACATCTACAGGAGTGGAGGTTGTATTTATTTTGGCTGATGTTCACAAACTATTTAAACCATGTTTTTTAATTTTATTAACCCCTCAAGGTCTATCCGCCCGGTCCAAAAATGTTGGTTTTTTTGTGAATTCTTTTGCCCTGTTTTTCAAGATAAGATAAACTTTCAAAATCTATTACGAAACTGCAATTTTTACATGTTATAGATGCATGAAACTGTGAAATAATAAAAAGGAAAAATAAACAACTATTTGAATCTTCACCATCATATAAACAATGTAAGTGAACAGGTCTTCAACATTTATTTCCTCCATTATGTACTGTACCGCCACCTTATGGAGGGGAGGGGTTTGAGTATCCGAGTGATCCTAGGAACTATGTTGTCGGTGGCTTAATGCCCCTGGTAGGGTCTCCCAAGGCAAACAGGTCCTAGGTGACGGATCAGGCTAAAAGTGGTTTACAAACCCCTTATGAGAAGCACAACAAGAAAGTCGTGTACGTCGCCCGGATTGGCATTACCGGGGCCCCACCCTGGAGCCAGGCCTGGGGTTGGAGCTGGCAGGGGAGTGCCTGTTGGCTGGCTCTTTGCCCGCGAGACCCGGCTGGGCTCAGTCCAAATGAGCGACGTGGGCGCCTCTTCAAGTGGGCCCACCACCTGCAGGAAGGGCCATAGGGGGCTGTTGCAGTGTGATTTGGGTGGCAGTCGTGGGCAGGAACCCCAATCCCAGGACAACAACTCTGGCTATGGGGACATGGAATGTCACCTTACTGGGGGGAAGGAGCCTGAACTTGTGTGGGAGGTGGAGTGGTACCGACCAGAAATAGTCGGGCTCACCTCCACGCACAGTCTGGACTTTGGAACCCAACTCCTTGAGAGAGGCTGGACTCTCTACTACTCACCGTGGTGAGAGGCGGCGTGCTGGTGTGGGCTGCTTATAGCTCCCCAGCTCAGCTGCCATGTGTTGGAGTTCTCCCCGCTGAACGAGAGGGTCGCGTCCCTCCGCCTTCAGGTCGGGGGTAGGTCTCTCACTGTTATCTTGGCTTATGGGCCGAACAACAGTGCAGAGTACCCAGCCTTCTTGGAGTCCTTGGAAGGAGTACTGGAAGGTGCTCCGACCAGGGACTCCATAGTTCTGTTGGGGGACTTCAACGCCCACGTGGGCAATGACAGTGTGACCTGGAGGGGTGTGATTGGGAGGAACGGCC
>JBAMYA010095568.1:0-21133 GCA_037176975.1 Arrhamphus sclerolepis | reverse complement strand
CCCCCCCATATATGTGGGGGGGTGGGGGGTGGATGGTGTGTTTTTTCTCTGTTGTGTGCGAACAAGAGAGAGAGAGAGAGAGAGAGAGAGAGAGAGAGAGAGAGAGAGAGAGAGAGAGAGAGAGAGAGAGAGAGAAGGAGGAAACCACTTTACATAAGAGCTAGTTTTAACCATTTTGTTCAGGGGCAGGAGCTGGTAAGACACACAAAGCATTCAAAAGGGTTAGGTTGGATGCAAAAGAAACATATTTTTCTAACTTGACAAACACTGGTTTGTCCCCATCTGGGATATGTCCCTTGGAGTACATGTACCTGCAATTGCATTGACATTCATTGTGGCAGCCAGGGGATGGATTGCTGTTAACACACATTTGAAGAAACCTAATCTGAGCTTAAAAATGTAAAATGCCCATCAATTAAAATAAAATGATTTGATAAAATGCGCATGTTTAAAACACTTTTTAAAGCATATCGTACCAGATAACACATTCATGTTCTCATTATGACAAGTAAAGTTTACACGCAGTCCTTAATTACACAAGCTTGTTTATCACCATTATCAAGTGTAAGTCAACAATGTAACAACTTGGTCATGTTTTGGTTTGGCAAAAATAACACTGGAAGCCATGTGTTCTGATAGTTATTAGATTGTGAATTTGTTTACATGATTAATAAATACATGTAAATGCAGTTGTGGCATTTTGGGATCTGTTAAAAAGGTAAAAATGTACAAACCACATTTTCAGAAAAGTTGATAAATGTTCTAAACTGAGACAATTTTTTTATATGCAACCTGCTGATTTGGTTTAATTTATAAGTTGACTTTTTAAAGTTTTCTTTGGCAGCTACAAGTAATATTGTTCAGAGTTTCTATCAAGATACAACTGACCCTTTATCAGCCTTCTGATTGGTCCCTGCCAAGCTTGAAGCAAAAGGCGGACACAAGCGCAGAATTCTTAGAACAAGAAGGATTTAATCCTCAGAAGTAAAGTGTGCGTAGTGACTGACGCACGCAAAGACAAAGAGTATGAGGGTTGGTAATCACACGGGTAATCAATACAACACACTGTTGTTGGGTCTGTGCGGGGTATAAGTAGGAGGAGGCCAGGTGAAGCAGATGAACATGATGAGGGCACAGGTGCAGTCCATGATGAGGAGAACTGAGGGATTCTGGGAGTTGCAGTGCTGGGACCGGTGATCAGAAGGCTGGTGACACTGACCATCGTGGGAAGGAGCGGGCATGACAGTCCCTGACTGTCCAACCAGAAAAATCATTCTCTGTTGCTACATCCTGGGCGGGATCGCCGATGCACAAGTTATTCATTGTATTATTCTTCTTACACTTTGTCTTACTAAAAAGGAACACTTTGGAATACACTGCACACAGTGTAGTGAGGGTGCAGCGTATTTTTATACCAAAACGGGCAGAAGTCTGAGCTGTCGCATCAACACAAAGCAGTCATAGGCAGCAGGCTAAAGCCCATAGCTACAACCGTGAAAGCATTTTATTTTTCTTAAAATGGTGAAACGGTGTGCTTGGGGCACTTGTAAAAGTGACACCCGCGAAGATATTTGAGAGCCCTGGCTTGAAAAATGGTCACATATAATGATAAGTCTGTTGGTGGGAGGCTGCCAGCATCAGCTGCTTACTCTACCATGCTGTTAGCTAAACTAATCAAAACATCCCATTTTTGCAGAAAACCCCTGTTTTTCAAGCTCACTACACTACATTCATTAATATCTAGTTGCTGTTGGTTTTCTTTGGTGCATTAATTAGCAATAAAGCAATGTAAAAACACCGTTTTTACAATGGGAGTGGACGGGAGAGATGATAATTTTGTCCGACCTAGCAACAAGGGCAGGACTTGACAAAGGGTCAATGAGCAAATTAGGTTTTAGTATAAAAGGAGAATCCAACAAAGGCTTAGTAACTTCAAACTATATCAAGAGGGTCTTTCTAAAACCAAGCACAGCAGGAAGAGATGGTCCAGGACATTGCTGCTGGGCAAATATATTCTGTAGGTAGTGTCAGATAAGCATGCTGATACATCCCCATTCACTGATGGACAAAGAAGAGGAGCCATGCATAAACCATTTTAAGGCCTTATAAGAGTATCAAAACCTTATGGGATTTTAACACCGAAAATTTGATGAATAAAAGTGATGAGGCATGGCTAGCATCATTTTTATACTTTTGGAGTTTCGATTAAAGCTGTGCAACATATTTGGACCTAGTTTCATGTTTGCCAACTGCAAATTAATTTAACTACATATGCGCCCTTGGAGCTGTGTGCCAAGTGACTACCTTCATTATTTCTTTTTCCTACTTTCGTCCTGCACTTCTGTTGTTTTCACTTGGGAGCTATCACATTGGTCCAGATCCAGGAGGCTCTGACAGCATATCACCCACGAGGAAAGTGTCCAATTAATACAAGGAGAAAAATACAGACATCAGCCAATGTTTCATCAGCCACCAAGCAGAAAGAAAGCAGGAGCATCCAGGGACACTGTGGGACTTAGAACTCTTGTTATATTCTGTGCAAAATTGCTTATTATGCTTGAGGGGAACTGGAGAACAGTAGGTTTATGGATGTGTGCAGGCATGTGTGTCTGTATGTATATTTGATTTGTGGATATTTTTTTCCAAGTTTCTGCATGCCTAGTATAATCTTTTAATCTCTTTGCCTCTACCCTGATGCTGTTGGAATCAATGATCTTAGGGAATAATTGCTCAGGTGAAGCCAAAATTTAGATTGAAGTTTTCTCAGCCTCTTAGTCATGGTACAGTTGTCACTGATTCTTTTAACCTGTCCTTGACCTTCTGTTTTTACTTTTCTCTTTCTCTTTCTGTCACCCCAGAAACTTTGGCCTTACTGTTGTCCTTACTGTAGCCTGAAATAATAATAATTATGGTGATCCATTAATCATTTCCTTGTTCAATTAGGGCACCATTTCCAATAATGGAAGAAAAATGAAATTAAATTAAAATTAATCAGTCAGTATCTCATCTGAAAACTAAACTTTTGCTGCAGGGATCTTACCATCCTTGAAAAACTCACAGAAGTGTGTTTTATTAAAAGCATGTAATAACATTCAACTGTGCAAAAAATGGATATTATTCAAAGACTACTCAAGTTGATTATAAAATGGAAAACAGATAAGCATACATGGACTAAGAATACCGAAGAAGGTGAAATGAATAAATATAATAAAATAATATAAACAATAATAAAATTTGATGCTCTAAGAATGTAAGTCTCAGCTGAAATGTACAAGTTGAGAGATCAATGGATCTCAAATGGAAATTTTGAATTTAATCAGTTACAGAAATTAGAATGATCTGTCCCTCAAAGTAATTTTGACATGTAAACCATAGTTATGCCAGAAGTATGATCCTGTGTGTGCCATTTCAGAAGCCTGAACTAAGGTGGTCAGAAATAAAGTCCTTCTTGACACAGGCTGATGGTGACAGAGGCTGTAAGGACCAAGTGAAGACTCAGAAAGCTCCTCAGTCCAACTGAATGGAAGCTTCGTGTAGGCTTATGGGTTATGCTGGATTCACTGCAAGGAATTACTCGTTTTGTGTGTCGCGTCAGATCCTTTGCTTTCGCCAAAAGCTTAGAATTTCTTCTTTTATATATATATTTATTTATTTTTTAAACTTTTGACGCATCAGTGCATGAGTCAGCCAATCAAGTTGCGGCTACACAACAAGAGCTAGCCAATAAAATCATACATGGGGTAGGTCGATAGCTGTTCATGATCAGACCACATGAATGTGTCCTTCAGCCCTCCAACAGTGAAGCATGAAGAGACAGAAAAGACAGAACACAGTGGACGGGATCTGTGTTGTTTGACAATGCTTTGGTGTTGGTGTAGTGTAGTATGGTAGATGTAAACGAGTGCATGGTGGTTAGATGGCATTATTAATGTGACACATCGAGTTTCCTTACAGTGTGGGAGAACAACATTAAAAGATAATTTACTGCAATGTTCAGTTTCACAAATGTAATAGCTGAAATTGACTGTAGCCAAGTTATTATATGGGCTCTGAGGGAAGATAAATTTGGCTATATGAACCGTAAAAAATGTGCCTACGATCAACATGCAAGTTATTTGTGACTCAGACATGGTTCTGACAAATTTAGTGTCATGGTGGCCTGGCTCCACACAGAGAACAGACAGGCAGGCGTATGTGTGTGATGGCTGGCAGCAACTGATTTATAAAGGAAACATTCATGAGGTCCTTTGCATTGACCATTTCTGGTAGAATATGGGCGTCTTGAGGGCGGGCTACGCAGTGTATCCACCTGCACAAACTTCTAGGTGGACTGTGATTTATCAAAGAAAATTGCTTGCAACTGTGCGTCTGTCTGTATTATAAATCTGAATATTTTTTGCCTTCAGGCCATTTCTGGTTTTTTGGCGTAGAGAAATTTTTCATCAAGATTCTACTAACAGTTCTATAAATGTTCTAGTCAAGTTTTTCAGACCCTAGGTTTGTTACATCACATTACTATTAAACACTTTCTTTTAATGATTTGGGTAATTATGCCACAAAACTCTCACTTTGGGCAAAGTAATTAAAAGTAATAAGATAATGTACCAACTGAAGTGCCGTCTAATTATAGTCTGATTTTTTTTTTTTGGGTCGAATGACATAAATGCGTTTCATATCACTCACTTTACACCTACTATGCTTATCATCTACTGTGTATATTCTTTAAGAAATACATGTAAAGGGATGACTTTTTTTAACATTGTATTGAGGGCAATACAGTGTTGTATTGAGGACAGATAATAATAAAACTCTGGATCTGATGTCATCTTATTTTAATACATGCGTTTATGACCACAGACTTGTACCAGCAGAGCTAAGTCTGTTGTTGTGTTTTTTTTTTTTTCATGTGCAAACTATATAAATATTGGTCTCTCACTCTCTTTGTCTTTGGCCATGGTCTCATTTTCCTCTGCAGGTACCCCATTCAGTCGCCTCGGCCAGGTTGCTATGGTGATCGGGAGGATTCACCTGGGGTCCGTAACTACGGCAATAGGTCCCCTGATGAGCTGTTTGATGTGTACTGCTTTGCTAAGAAGCTTCAAGGTAGGAGTGATCAACTTTAGTCATAAATTCATGATAAGTCACATATGCATTTGCAGTATGAAGTTGTTAAGCCCAGGATTTAATCACTGAAATGAAAAGGGCAGTTTGTGAAGCATGCTAGCTAAATGAGTTAATTGTGGTATTCTAGTGCTTTGAAAGCATTCTGAACTGTTAGCTCATTTGACCATTTCCTAATCACTGCTTCTTCAGTAAGGCAATACATAATTAGAAAAAAAAAAAAAAGACTTTGGTCTATTGCCTTTGTTCTGTCATTTATTATGTAGTGTATTGCATTATGATTTAATAAGTAGAAAATACTGTCTATTGTAAAAATTATACACAGTATACAAGTACTATATATAGTGCTCTGACATAAGCTGCAACTGTCAGCATTCTTAATTAAAAGGTTGCCTATATAACCACAAACAGCTGTATTTCAGTTGAAAGTAAATGGTGTATCTTTAATAAGGCTACGCCTGCACTTGCACATCTTCTATGTGGATCAGCTTCCATCCTTCCCCCAGTCTTTGTCCCTGGGTACTACTCTGTGAAATCAGAGACAACAATAGGAATACTTTATCATCCTGCTGCTGACAAAGTCTCATATGTTGTCCCATTTTGCAGCTGCATCTAAAGTGTCAGTAAAATCAGACTTCACATGAAACTAAAGGATTTTTTAGCTCCATGTAATGTTCAAACGCAGTGCATCCGCTGAAAGCTTAGTTCTCTGGGCGATAAAGTTTAGAGTGATGAAAATGTTTCTTTATTTGTATTTTCTATATCATACTAATCTTTTCTGACGTGGAGTTGCAGACAATCTATATATTGGACAACCACACAAGTTATTCAAGTGAGGCATCTACATTTAATGCCAAACATTAACGCTGAACAAATTCCACCCTGACATTACACAGTATTTCAGTTCATGTAAGGTGCTTCAACGACATTAGCTGTTTATTGTACTTTATTAGCCTTATGTATACTCCAGAGAGCAATGTTAATATCAGCTGGCTGTTAACACCTCCTTCAGACCTGCTCCAGGAGTTTATCTGGGTCACTTATTATGGGGTGTTATGACCACAGCTGTCATTAAGCCTAATAGAACTGAATGGTTCCACAGCTATTTATACAGTATTAGCACCTTGCATATCACTGAGATGTTGGGCAGTAAAGGTCAAATGACTACATGTAGACTTTATATTCAGCAGGGAAAACTAATGACCTGATTGAAATCATCATCAGATAATTGTTGCCTTTCGAGCTATAATTGATAACACATACATAGTTTAGTTTCCTTTTTTTGTTTGTTTTTTCAAAGAAAAATTGAAGCTTAATATGTAAATGATTCACACTGACAGCTGATGATAAAGGCACCTGTCCTCTGTTTTCTCTTTGTAATTGTGTCAACGCCTTAATGTACCAGATGAGGCAAATGCCAAAACATTTACTTTCATATATAGTAACGTACATTTGATTAGCAATACCTGAAGAATAACCAATGGTTTAGACAAAGACTAAAATGAACCTGCTTTATAACACATGCCATGTCTCCTGTCTCATCTCCCACACCTTCCAGGTGAAGTGTTTCACTCCACGGTGCCAGAGAAGCTGAGTCTTGCCACTGCCTCCACCCACTGTCATTCCCTTGCAGCCCAGCTGGCCACTGTTGGGGAGCTCTATCTGGCCTGGCAGGCTGGCCTTGACCAGTGTGATCCTGGTTGGCTGGCAGATGGCAGCGTCCGCTATCCTATTAATGTTCCCCGGAAGAACTGCGGCGGAGATGAGCCTGGGGTTCGCACCGTCTACAGCAACCCTAATCGTACCGGCTTCCCAGACACCACCGCCCTCTTTGACACCTATTGCTATCGAGGTACTAAAAGCTCCGTTGTGATCAAGTCAATGCACCATCATTGTGGTAATTGCCATGGCAACTACTGCAGGGTCTGGGGACTTGCTTTCCATTCTCATTTTTAATTAACAAGAGATGCTTGTGTCACACTTGAAGGAGTTACGAAGAGATTGTGTGACGTTTGTCTTCCTCATGGTGATTTGAAAATATGTGTGTTGGTGTAGTCAAGCCTGAGAGATAAAGAATGAAAATACAGATAAAAAGAGGATGATATATGAATGAAAAAAAATCCATTTGGGGTTATCAGTGACCCTGTGTTTGACCTTGTCCTTGTATCATGTGTTAACTCAGACTGAAGTAAGTTACTTTCATCTTCACATTGAACCAGCTACACATTCTGTTCCCTGACATTGTGTTATAGATCAATTTAGAGAGTAGTTTTGTCTTCTCAGCTTGCACTGATTACAACAAACTGCAGATTCATGTTTGAAAATCATATTTCATCAATTTAAAAAAAAAGTCAGTTTCCTCTTTCATACTCTCAATGCTAAAATGAAATATTTGCATAGCCAAGTCATTTTAATTCAACAAGAGTAGCATGAATCTGTCAAAGCAAGCAGTTGATAGATGGACCTCTATCCACATTTGCATTATTTAACACAGATTTTTATCCTTCACGTTGCTCAAAGTTTACAAAAATGGTAAATGATTTATAATACAGATTAATTGATGACCAGATTTGGTTCATGTGAATAATTTTGGTCAGTGCAACCTGATGATGGCATGGACACAAAGCACAGGTTTGCCATAGAAAGATCAGGGAAACTCAGTAGCAGATAGAAGCAGGTCACTTGAAATGTGGTTGTTGTGTGTTGCAGCCCACCAGTCAGCAGGGATCCAAGCTGCAGAGGCACAGCCTTTATACCAGACTGCTGGACCAGCAGCAGAAACCATGACGTCAATCACTGAAGGCAAGATCAGCGCGCCCTTTCCCAAGACTTCCACCTGGACTGGCCTAATGAACTTAAACAAAGCAGAACTCAACAACTCAACTGAAATATCTGAAGAGCATGTAGTCATCAATCTAAGGCCCGAAGAGGGTTGGGATGAAAGACAGGATGGATCCAGAATCAGCCAACCCAGGGAGGATGAGTCTGACAGCCCACAGAGCAACAACACCCCTCCTGATCTCGAAAGCCATGAGAACCATGGAGGTTCTGCCCATGAGGAAGTGGATGTCAATAACTTTGAATCAGAAACCTCAACATTGTCTGTGGTGGTTTCTTCCACCCTCCAGCATCAGACAAGTAATAGTATTCTTACTGAATTTGTTAACACTCTTCTGAGGCCCTTTAAGTACTGGACAAGGAGCAAAGAGGCTAACGTGACAGAGGAGGAACCTAGAGTGCCTGAGGTAAAAACAGAAAAGAACCAGACACACGGAGAAGCATCGAGCAGAAACATGAGTATTCCAAAACTCAGTGGAAATAAAGGCAGCATGGACAATGCCATTATGGAGCATAGAAGAGAAGCATTTTTCTTGAGGAGTTCCACCAGTGGACTGCAGAGCTCAGAAGAGGGTCTTTCTGAGCAGGAAAAAGAACTAATGCCCTTGATTAAACTAGTGCCTGCTATCCAAAATATAGAGCAAAGTTACACCATCACTCATCCTGGTGAAGGACCTGCCAGCACCTTCACTGAAATCCCTCAATCCACTGCTAAAGGTAAGAGCCTGACTTTCATTTTGTTTTTGTTTGTATTTATTAAAAAAGCTTAAATTCAAACTTCAATTCTTCTCTGACTTCACGTGGAATTGAGGCAGAGGTGAGATCAAATAAAAACTGATTTGTACTGAGTGAAGCCATGGTGCATCTAAAAGTCTGTGGTAAATATCGGCTCTATTTGCATTATTCTTTTTCAGAGTCTCAGCCTCTGTGTTCCATTTTCTCTTCTTTTCTCTTGAGTATGCTGTAATAAATTCCCCTGCTGTGCAATTTCAAGTATTGCTCAAAATTTAATTGAATAGTAATTACAAACAAACAAAAGTAGCAGATCACATACTGTATAGAAATGCAAATTGTTGCAGGGGACACAGCTTTGCTTTCATTGTCATATCAACAGAACTTTGTCTGCAGCAGCTACATAATATCACAAAGGGTAACAGCTTGAAATTTTTTTTTAATCCATTTGGATATATTAAAAATTTATTCTGGATTTTCTTTTTTCTGTTGAAAACAAAGCAGACCTGCATCCCAAATGAGAGCTTATTCTTAGGAGTCAAAGATACATCAGACATAAAACATTACGTGCCCAGGGTGAAAACACAGCACCTTACCAAACATACATAGAAGTTGAAGAGTCTCTTATCACACAAATAAGTCAGATTTTTAAGTAGCTACAAAAGAACCCGAGAGCCAAATTCAAGAATCTTGGGGATAGAAAAAGTCACCAGGTCATCGTTTTCAGCTCAGACACTCAGCTCAAATAAACTCCTCTTGTTCTTTTTGTTTTCTTTAATTCAAAGGTGAAGGCAGGCTACAGATTGAGGAAAAACGTTTGATTTCTGGTCAAATAACCGCTGTGGTAATTTGTTGACACTAATGCCAATTTTTGCTGCGAAAAAAAATGTGAGCAGTAGCTGAAAGGGAAGTGTCTCACATCCTGTAGTTGGCGGAGAAAGCTTTTCATTTAATTGCCACCCTAAACACACACACACACACATATATATCCCTGACATCCACTGAAAGGGGAAGGTACAAATTAAGATAAACATTCTCACACAGACAGCTAGAAGAATGATTCAATAAAACTCTTAGGCCTTTCACTCCTAGCAACTGCTGACTTTATTAATATAAATACTCACTGCTGCGCTACCTGAATTCCCATGGCAACCTGATCTCAAGGTATTATTGAAAATCCAAGCTTTAGTCTGCATGCATTATTTACAGCCGTATCCTATTAACGTGAAGGTTATGCTGCGCTAATGTTCACTCCAATCTCCATCTATGTCTCTGCCAATTTGGGCCGCACTCTCTGAAGGCAGGCGGTAATGATCATGACTGAGGGTGAGGAACAAACGAGGGGTATGACTAGAGTGGGGACAAAGGAGGAAAGGGAAAGATGGAAAAAGGGGGTGAGGAAAAGTAATTTCTTCCTTTGCTGCCGTGATGGAAAGCTGCCCAACTGATGTCTCTTCTTCAGGGAGCATCAGTGGGTTGAGTTAATTGTGTTATTACACACAGCAGGATATCCCTTAGATCTCAGCAGTCTTTTGCGACTGATGGTGCCATGTTGCCTCTTTGATTGAGGGAGATGCAAAGCTTTGCTCTGCAAACAGTACATCTCATTAGAATTTGAATATTACATCAAATTATTTTGAAGTTCTTTATATATAGAACAGTTCTAGATACAGACCAATAATCATGGTTGAGTCCAATGAATGATGGAAGATTGTTTTCTCATACTAAAACCTCAACTAAATTAGGGATTTAAATAGTTTGAGAATCAATTCCTGCCTCTCTGTCAAAGAAAAACATGTCTGCTTCACTCCAGTCTTGTAAATCCTGTAGAATGAATTGATATGATTGAAGATAGTAAGGGTCTGTCCGTTAATACTACCCGTAATGTAGATGCTCCTGACATGATTCACATGGCCAAGCAATAACTTCTCCTTTTTTATTAGATGCCATATCTCTAGATGGGATGAGGGTGCATTGGTATGATCTGCCCGCCTCTCCTTCTCTTCTTTTTATTGTCAGCCTTCACTCTCACGATTTCATAATGTGTCTGCCTGATCCGAGGGATTCCCCCCCGCCTGTTTACTCCAGTAAAGTTGAGTCGACCACGCAGAACCAGCTGCTGTGGAAGGATGCAATTAATGTCTGAACTGAGCGTCTCATATATTTGTTTTTCCACATTTCTGCTTCATGTTGTGGCTTCTTCCAACTACTCACAGATTTCAGGGATGAATCTAAACTCTGAAAACAGCTCTGAAAATTTCCAGGCCTATGCCTAATTGTCTCATTTTATTTATTACACGGGTCATTACATAGATGACCAACCAGATTAATGTGTTTAATTACTCCCACTTCCATGAGTGTGTACAGTAAAAGTATGTAATTAGGTATATAGGTTATTAATAGGACTATTACACTAGGCTACAAGGCTCTTATGGAAATGAACCTCTGATTCATAAACCTCACTTAGGCATAAGGCAGCGGAGCACCTTCTGAATAATTTACACACAGTTTAATGTTTTATTCATGGACATCTTTGTGTATGTTCTCCCTCATGGGGTAATTTGTTGTGCTGTATTGCTGTTTGTTTCAGACATGTTAACCAAAGTAAAAACAGCCAAACTGAGCAGAGCAATGATGAGTGCTCGCCGGGCCACTTGGTAACTCAGCTGTAGTGCTGCCCTAAAAAAATCTTTCTCGCATCACCCATGAGTCACACATGCAGACAGAATTAATAATTGATAGTGTTGACAGAGTCTGGTTTAAAGCTGTAAGCTGATAAGGTACAGTGGACCACTTAATCTAAATAGACAGACCTAGAAGAGGCTCGCTGTAGTTGATCATTTGCTTATCGTGTTGCAAATACCCTTGTGTTGTTCCATATGGCCTCTCTTACTACAATTCAGCTTGGGGGTATTTTTTCAGTAAAATAACCCACAGGGACAGAAAAGACAGGTGTGAAATTCCATTTCAATACATGTTCTGTTTGCGTGTGCATGTGTGTGGTTGTGCTCATGCATCCACATGGTAGCCTCCGTATTTTCTTCCAAAGTCTCCAGCACTTATGACGGATCTACTCAGTCAATGAAAAAATGAATTCCATTCATTGTTTTTAGAGCAAATAATTGCTATTTTCAAAAATATACCCTTTGTCAATGGTTTAAAAAAAAACAAAAAAACAAGCAAACACAGACACACACACACACAGGGATCAAAATGACCGAGTGTCCCAGGTAATGTATTTCTATATTTCAGTAATGTCTAAATTCATTTCTTTTCAATTTGGTAACCCTGTATTAATCCCT
Organism: Arrhamphus sclerolepis; assembly: GCA_037176975.1. Classification (NCBI taxonomy): domain Eukaryota; kingdom Metazoa; phylum Chordata; class Actinopteri; order Beloniformes; family Hemiramphidae; genus Arrhamphus; species Arrhamphus sclerolepis. The sequence goes on along the minus strand of JBAMYA010095568.1, from coordinate 9,140 downwards.
GAAGGAACATGATACTATTGCAGTCAGTCAGTTATTATAAAGTCACTATAGCTGTTGGCAGGAATAGAATAATGTTGAAATGGAATAAATGTTGGAATCATTGAACAAAAATGTCAGTGTAGCAGCAAGACAAATCAAGGAAAAAAGATTTTAGTTCAACTTCAACATCTGTTACTAGGGTAGTCCATAACCAGCTAAGCAATACATTTGGATGTTTTTTTTTGTTGCTTTTTTAAATTGTTTTTTTCAGTAGTAAAAGGTTTTATAGCATTTTTTTTAAGTGAAAGGATTTAAAAGTATCATCAAAAATAAATTATAACCCAATGCTTCAGCTCAATGGTACCTATATATATTGTTGTCTAGGTTATGGTTGCTTTTGCAATATTGATATGAAATTATAAAAAGGAACTTGAAATATGTGATGTTTCACGACATAATGTAAACTCCATTGGAATTTACATTCCATTATGCTTGGAATTCAGCCTAAATGAATGTAGCCTTCATCTTTTATCGACTTTTCTCAGTTAATTGAATTGATGCTGTTATGGTAAAATAGCTTGAATTGTGTATATAGATAAATAAACATTTTAAAATCCTATAAAATACATTAATTTCTCACAGTTAACCTACAGGTTAGGCCACAAAACATGATTTTTCTAATTCTAAGATCATTAAATTAAATCCACTTCATTCCCAACAATGTAATTGCATTAATTATGTTGATATGTTTCTTTGTCACCCATAGAAAACTCAACATCAGGTCCTGGAGAAAATGTCAACATATCCAGTCCTGAGGTTTCCCAAAGAGGCCCTGCAATTGCCACCACTCCCAGTATGCAATTTCAATGGGCCATGAAGTCCATGCATGGTCCCAAACCAGGGCATCCTGGCAATGTGGCCTACGTTGCCAAAAATCCCACTTATGAGCCAATGGAAGCAAAAGCAGGGCCCCTCGAGGTCATGGCCCTGCCTACTTCTCTTCACCAGGAGCACATGGAAAACTATTCAGGTGAGGGCAAAGACCAAGATGGAGAAGGCATTGACAGAGGAAGAGCTGTGTCAGGAGAGAAGGACATGGATGGGAGTGGAGAAGGGATCAACTTTCCTGGTGTGTTTGAAACGACAGACAAAGCCTTACCTAGCACTGGTGTCAAACTGAGTCCTACAAGTGAAAATTCACCAAACCCAACTGATTTGGTGACCGTGGATGAGCACACTACCCTGTTCCAATGGCAGCTGGTTGAACAACCCACGACCCTTCCTCATGGCTCCCTGGATCCAGACACTGCAGAGGAGGCAAGGGGAGAAACCCTCTACATCAGTGGGCCTGCTAACAATCTCTTCTCTGCCTCTACACACGTAGGAAATTCAGGCTTCATACCAGTTTTTAGTAAGCACAGCAAAGACAAGAACAGGAAAGAAGTGATAACGACCACAAGCAAAGGATTGTGGGAGGTACTGACAACCTCTCAGGTGACCACAGTAGAGCTTTCGGATGTAGACATGCATTGGAAGGGTCCTGCAACCACGGAGGAGCCACTAATTTCAGTCTCATGGGTTCAGGAAGAGAAGAAAAGAGCTACAAGTGTACCTGAGGTGCAAAGCCACCTCTCTGTGACTCCTGCACCCACCGGAAGATCTCGTACTGGGGTTGAACAGTTAATCACCACTCCATCAGGGTCTGAGGTTGGCACCGCAGAAAAAAAGTCAACATTTTCTGAGCCCTTTACTGCTGGATCTAAATGGACACCTTTGAGAAACTCAAATTCGGAGGACAACAAAAGGCCAGACACAACAGAGGACAAAGACATGAACAAACCGTTTGACATCATTGAACCCAACTGGGAATTTGATCTCATCCCATCAGGTAAGTTATGTTCATGCTGTTTTTAGTGAATGATCTCAGCAGTCAGTTTCTTTAGGATTATGAGTGATAATCTAATCAGCAGTGAGTTATTTAATTTATGCATCGTACTGACAGCAAATTCAGTAAAAGCAAAAGCATTATATGAACACCACCACAGGAACTCCACCAGATCTCAGTCTTTCTACTGCCTCAAATTTAAAACATCTATGCCTTTATTTCCTTTCTGTCTGTCCCCTTCTGTTTCATTCTACATCTCTTTTCTGCCTTCTGCGCTGACAAACATCATGCATTCTTAATCCAGCCTTGTTCTTTCTTTTTCCCTCCCCATTTTCTCCTCTTCCCTCACCCTCACTCTAATGCTGTTATAAAGAACGCTCCAGACAGCCATGCAGTGCAGTCAGGCAAGACCAACTAGGTCTTAGGCAAGTAATTAGTGGGTCAGAGTGAATGCAATTAGGTGAACTGGGAAGGGGCAGAGAACCTAGTCCCCAACAAATCAATGTAGGCACAAGCTACAAGACGGGACTCGTAATTGACTCTGGTAGTTTTCCCTTTCTCATTTTCCAGTTTGTCCATGATCGCCCTCTTTGGTGTTAGGCTGAACTTTCTTCTCTCGTTCTCTATATACAAACCTGTTGTTCATGGTGATGGAAATGTCTGTTTTTTTGTCTTAGCAAGCTACCATTGATTTCTTTTTGAAGTTAATGGACCTATTACTATGGCAGAGCAACACGAGGCAAATGGACAATGTATTCTTAGGCCTCTATTTTTCCTTGTCCAAATTTACACACCTATTAACAGAAATGTTTTGCCTAATGATTAAAGCAGCTGTCTAGACCCACTGCAATATTTCAGTATTAACACTGAAGGCAAACACTGATATACTACAACATTTAATTTATACATTTAATAACAGTAAATGATCATATAATAGTATGCTGAGAGTGCATCTACCACATTCAGGCAGAAACATCAGTTTTCTTAACTTCCCACTGAAATATTTGACAGGCGAATGAATTATAGATGTGTGTTCTAAAACTACTTTCTATCATTGAATAAATACTTTTGAATAGCTGTTTTCCTTTCTTTATTTGATTGAGAGTTTCTGTGGTGGAATTTACACATTTTCATACATGTTTTATCAGGAATAATCACGTTTTCTAGTATACTGTGTATTTTTAAACATGGAACTTGCGTGAATCCACTGAATAAGATTTAGAGAAAAATATGCTAATTATATTGTGGTTTCTACAGAACAGCAAACCAGACTCAGCACCCTTTTGTTTTGTTTGCACCAGGCAGAGTGCTGCATTCATCATACTTAACATTTTTTGTGGTGCTTGAATGTGACCCATTATGCAATCATTTAATTCAGTGAACGTGTAAATTCAGGCTGATTAATTCACAGCATGAATCAGAATAACTGATTTATGCAAGTAGGCAGCTCAAGGTCATTGTCACTGTTGAGATAAAATAGTCACAGTATGATTCTGCTGTGGGTTCCATAAAAAAAATTCAAAGAAAAAGAGTAAGGACAAGAGGACATTTGTCTTTATCAGGTTGATATTTGAGTCGACTGACTGGGTGCGTTCTTGTGATTAGAAGCATGCCACCCCTTCTTCTGTGTAACCTTTTTTTTTTTTTTTTTAATACAAAGGAAGTTGGAGAAATGTTTTGTGAGACAGATTCAGAGAAAGGAGAAAGACAGGAGGATGGACGGAAGAATAGGAAATGGCAGGGTTGACGGTGAGGGGGAAAGCAGTGACTGTCCTCAACAATGCTGTTGGTGCATAAACCATTATAATCAATGATCCAATCGAAAATTCTAATATTTCCTTTTTTTCTTTTTTGTTCTGTTTTCATTCATTGATTTTTATCCAAACTGCTTTATCCCTCTTTTGTCCGACACCAAAGATACTGGTGTAAAAACATTACATCCACCTTTTCCAATTCTCCCAACATGTGGTGCAAACGCTACTGTAAACCAGCACGCATAATGAACTAAAGATTTGAAGAAGCATCAGCATGCATACACTCATTCTTATACATACTCACACACAGTTACACACTGAGCACATTGCTTAATCAATCACTGTGAACACTCTGAGATGGTAAACACATTTTACTCTATTTTTTTATTAGTCATACACTATCTTCATTTTCACATTTTCTAATCCTAAAGCCAGTATTTTGGAAGTTTGTAAAAGTTACAAAATTGATTTCCACTTCAATGCATACCAAGTAGCATGGACATTTATGAATGGTTTTGGGGCCCTGGCAACCAGCCCTCTAGGGTGATGAAGCAGTACAGGGGCATATAGTGTTATTGGCTGTCTATCCAGCCTTTAAATTACCGATGCTGATTTGATACTCTGCCAAACAGGGAACAGGATGTCTGAGTTATAGTCATGTTGACATGTTGAGTCCCAGGCTCAAGATGGATCAGACCTGTGGCAACATCAATAATGTGGTAGCCAGCCCACAATCAAATCAGAGTGTTAAATTTGGAGGAGAAGAGCCAGTAAGCTGAAGTGTGTGTCTGTGACAGGGACAGGCTGGGGTGGCATATTATCAGTGTGGGTGTGGATGGATGTTCAGTTTGTCTCCTTGCTGTTGGGAGACCTTGGATAGGCTTTTTGGAGTAGCAAAAGGGCACTTTCTCAATGCTGCATATAGAAGTCTATTGATTTTCCTGCTTCTCGCTCCCTGCGACTCCCATCTTTATTCCCACTAACCTTCTTTCTGTCTCCACACTGTTTCTAATACATGCTTTTTTCCATTGTCCTCGCTCCCCATCCTCCTGATTATGTCTTTTATTACTCTTGTGGTCATTGTTGTGACAGCACCTGGCATAATGTTTTAATAGCCTTTTGAACTCAAGTGTACTACAACACACAGCAGTCAATTGCTGTCTTGTGCTGTCTGCCCCCATACAGTCCTTAGTCTAAGCAGTCACATCCCTTTAATACCATCCACTTCCAAATCTGCCATCCTCCCATTTGCTTCTCATCTCAAGTTTCCCTTTTCTTTCTTCTCTTGCTGTAATTCCTCCATTTTTCCATATCAAACACCCTTTCTGAATCTAATCTTGTGCTATTCGCTGCCGTTTATTAAATGAATGGGATTTGTTAAAGAACAGCCTTGAGGGATGCTGGGTTCTCTCATGATGTAGGATGAAATGGCGTTACACACCACTCTGTGCTGACTTAACATAGGCTCTTTATGTCTTTGCTAAGAGAGCAGTTTAAATGTTAAAAATGAGTAAGAATAGACTGCTTAGGAGGTCACGCTTTTGTGTTCATCACTGACTGCTCACTGAAAATACGTAACAGTTTCCGCTGACTTTATGTCACCAGTGTCAGACTTTCTAAATACCTGTCTATGCTCAGTTTATTTTTTTCTCAGTTAGCTGATACGACTTTAAAGACAGATGTCCAATTAAAGAAAAAAAATGCTATGTATCCTCCCACCCAAAATGTTATCAGCCCATTAAATGAACATTATCATCTGTTATCGCTTGCAACAGAATGGTCTGGTGGTACCTTTTCTCCACCTTCTGGGAGGGTCAGTCAGTAATCATCATCCATTCTGATCACCAACAAAATTTTCATGATTCTCTGCCACATCTCATCTATCTATCTATGCCAGTTGGATGTTGTTACTAGAGTGAATTGAATGAAATCCCTAATATGCCACAGCAGGAAATGTTTTGATAGATATTGCCTTAGATCAGTAAGATTGTTGTGTTTGATAGTTGCACATGTCCAACATCATGTGTTAGATTTGTCCTCACTACAGATTTTAGTATTCTCATGATACCAAGGACCTTACAAAGTAAAGTTTGACTTTGTCTGAGTAGGTCATTTAATTCTACAGCTAGAAGTGATATAAAAAGTAAATATTTACTTCTTTTTTTTTCTCTTTTGCAAAGCGCTGTTGATTTTAATCAGTTTACACGCAGCGACTAAAATATTTTTGAGATCAATCTTATGCTTCTTATGGAACATTTCAGAAATAGAGTATCTGTTATCAGTGTTCAGTGACGTTTCTCAGGGATGGAAGCATTGATTTATAAGTGTTGATTTCTTTTAAAACTCAATGGAACAGTCATGTTTGTAAAGCTAATGCACCATCAAAATTTTTCATTTCACATCCTGCAGAGGGCCAGACAAAGCAACGAAAAGCTGTCTTGAACAGGCTTTTTTATAGCATCATAAAAATGTTTTATTATCTTTGCTGCTGCAACAAAACCCAGTGATCATTCAGCTTCTAGGAGCCTCATAATAGGCAGCTGTATTTTATTTGCTCTCATTATGGCAGATGAATGGCTAAATCTCTTGACAATTCCCGGTTGCAGATCTGTTGCGGGATTGAAAAACAACTTTTACTGTTTTTAAGAACATTTTCTGATCTTGTAGCCCACTGAAGATCACTTGGAGAGTAGAGCAGAGGGCCATGCTAAGACAGTAACAGAGGAGGCAAAGCTTCATTTTTCAGTTTCCTTGGCCACAACATGGGCTTTTAATGTATTTGTCTTGTTAGTACACACATTTGTGCTTACATATGTAGAAGATGTTGCTGTGTGTGAAATCATTTGCGTTCTTTTTCTCTTACTTGGCTTTGTTCTTTTGGATTGAAAGTTTATGACGATCATCGCTGCTTTAGTGTCAAATATGAGAACATATGCTTCTTTTGCTTTTCAGATGAAAGTATTTGGATCAAAGAACTTGTTTGAGAATAAAATTGGCTACACAGCAGTGAAAACCATTGACATCTACTGGGGTCATTTGTGCGTCTTCATCTCCACCTATCACAAGGGAAAGAAAAAAGTAATTGAATCCATTGGAATAAATTGGTTATCTGCAACAATTTGCCATAAAACATGATCTTCACCTAAGTGACAATAATAGACACACAATGCATCAAGACCACACGGACAATTAGAACTTTCTTTGTCTTCACTGAACAGACCAAAATCCACAATGATGGCGACATGAGTAAGTGAACCATTGTAGATAATACCTGGCTGACCTTACTTTGGCAGCGATGATTTCAGCTTTTAGTACTTTTGGTGGAGCTGGATCCAACCTTCGAGAGGAATTGTTGACCATTGTTTGCTTCTGACACATTTGTAACATGTCTCTTCACAACAGCCCACTTGAGGTCATTGCGCAGCATCTCTGTGGGCTCTGACTGTTCCACTCCAAAAGGTTGGATTTTATTTTTCTGAAGCCATTCTGTGGTGGATTTATTTTGATGCTCAAGGTCACTGTCCAGCTGCATCACTCAACTTTCACTGAACCACAGCTGGCAGGCAGTCACCCTGATATTATGCTGAACAATATTTTGTGAAACATGGGAATTAATTTTTTTTCCTTGACAAAGTCTAAATGCTCCAAGCACGCCCAAACCACCAGGCTCTTTATCCAGTACTTCACCACTACCACTGAGATGATGTTTTCTTTTTGGCAAGCTATGTCATTTTCGCATGACATATAGTGCAGAGTATTCTTCTCAAACATTCCTGATTTTGTTTCATTCGTCCACTAAGTGTTTTCTCAGTGGCATTGCAGATTGCCAAGTTCTCCTTGACAAACCCCAGGTTTACAGCATTTTCATTAGTTCAGTTTAATTAATTAATATTCTTTTTATTCCTGAGACCAGTGACTTCCTCCTGTCCATCCTGCCTGTTCAATGACTCATGAACATAAGGTAGAGATATTTGCCAGTTCCAGTGATGTCTTCAAGCCTTTAGCTGCTGCTTTTAGGTTCTTCTTTACCTCACTGATGATTCTGTATTGTTTCTTTGGAATAGCCTTGGCCAAGTGCCTGGTTTTACAATGAGTAGCCACGGTAGTAAATGTCTCCATTTATAGGCTCCATTGTCTATCTGTGAGCCGATGGATGCCAAAAACTTTAATATTATTTTGTATCCCTTTCTAGCCTAATACAGATCAACGACTTGGCATCACTACTTCACTTACTTTTTTACACCAAAACTAAGAATTCTTAAACAGTTGTAGTCATTACACAACACTTTGTATAAAATCAACCAATGCACATTGTATTTGTCAATTATTGTGACTTCTATAAATACAAGATCACATCTTATAGCAGATAACAGTCATTTCAATGCCTTCACATACGTGTTCTGGCTTCTCTAATTGTCACCTCTTTCAACCAGAGATGAAATTAGCTCTTCTGAATCATATGTAGCTCCATTACAAACACAGACTGCAATTTAAGGAGAAATTTCATTCCAATGAATCCATTCTTGTAATTATTGATTGTCAGGTACTGCCCCTGATGGTATGTGGTGAAAGAATAGCTTCACCTCCATATGCCACCAATTGGAAGATGATGTGCGTGATAGATAGAGAAAAAAATGCCATGACAGTTTGCTATCAGAATGAACAAAATCCACTGTGTGGAGTCATTGTGTGGCTGTGCAGATGGTGAGAGTAACTTGGCTGAGTTATGCGGTTTAGCATTTCAAGGGAACATTCATGCACTATCAGATTAAACGTCAGAAAGCCGCTTCCTTCTGTTGAAATTTTATTTCACTTTTCTACCTGTATCTAACTCAGCCTGTCCCCCAAGGGGTCAAAGAAAGGAGACTAGCAATTGGGATGTTTTTCAGAGCACACTGTTTTTATTAAGTTTAAATGAGACAATTATATTAGTAGATAAATGGTTCAGCAGACACAGGAAACAGTCCCCATTACTACCAATAAGGTGTGAAAAGCAGCATCCTTGAAAGGTTCCACTCACATTTTCATTCTCCATTTGCTGTCACGCATACTTGTCCATCAACAGTTCAGTCAATCACAGATGGAGGCATGAGCGGTCAGGAGCGTAGCTCCTTGTCTACAAGGTTGACATTGAAAATGTTCAATTTCAAATGGATGTATTTTGTAGCGATGTAGGAGCAGCAGTGGAAAGGATGAGAACACCAAACTGAGGTTTTTGAGCTGCCAGATTGCCTGACTGACTCACTCCCTCTCACTGTCACCCAGTGCTGAAGGCAGAGTACAGCAGTGGCATCTGTGTTTGGCTGCTGGCATCAGTCACAATGAATCATGCAACACGCAGCCCTCAGAGGGTGAAGGGATTGAGGGGGTTCTTCATGTAGGGCATGTCAGACACGCCCACAGATCTGTCCCAGTTGTGAAGAATTACAAAGAGAGAGAAAGAAATGACAGGTCTCCCAGGGACGAAGGTTTCTAAATATATAAAGACTGAAGTTAATATGTTGAACTCACCTCCTATGAAC
>JBAMYA010095557.1:0-21134 GCA_037176975.1 Arrhamphus sclerolepis | reverse complement strand
ATTCCACCTTAAAGCAGCCGCTCTCCACCTCAGTTATTCCACCTTAAATCAGCTGCTCTCCACCTCAGTTATTCCACTTCCTGATGTCAGAACTGAGTCACGTTGTGTCTTTCTGTCTCGCAGAAAGTAATATCTGTTTGAAAAAGGAAAAGACCTTGTCTTTCCAACGTGAAACGCTTTTGCAGTTCATCAGATCAGCATGAATTTACTGGACCTTTGTTGGAATACTAGTTTGCTGGTAATCAGGCTGCAGGAAAGAGTTGAAATCAGTAAATTCTTCACATCCAAGTGCTGCCATTCTCCACATTTATGCATTTGATTTGGAGCTGGATAAGAGTCACGGTTTCCCTCAGATTTTATACAACAGAGCCTTAGCTGGTCCTTCCCTGCTCTATCATACTTTGGATCTTATTATAACCTAATATAATTTGCCATGGTGGTAAAAATTTCTTCCACAGTCCAGTGTGTTAAGATGCCCTTCAAAACCCCCCAAAAACTTGAGCTCATGTGTTGAATGCAGTTCTGTGTCAGTCATGAGTTTTGCAAAGATGTTCGTAAGTATGCGTCAGAGATGAAGCTGGAAACGGACAGCCACGCTGTGTTGCACCTTTATTTGTAAGGTGGACCTCAAATGTAGCTGCTTTTTTATTTTCCCGCAGTGGACCTGAAACGTGTCTGCTATTAGTGTCAGGTGTAACCAAGCAACCGTTGCTTTTTTAAGACTCCTCATCTCCACTCTCTTCATTCTTTTCAATTATGGAGGTTGAAAGCTGCAGTGCAGAGCAGTTGTTTTTCTTTCTTTTTCTTTTTCTCTTTTTCCCTTTTTAGCATTGTGCTGGAAAGTGAGTACTTATTAGTAATGGGAGTTGTGAATAAGTAGAGGGTGGAAGAACTCGGTGCATCATAAAAATAACATTGTAGCTAAAATTGAGGCCTGCAGAAAAACGGCCAGTATTACTTTAGGGTATGAAGAGTGGGTGGAGAAGGAAGAAACTCATGTGGTGGCCATGTGTTCCCAGCAGATCACCACGGGGGGCTTTAATAGGAGCGGCCTTGATGTAACATCCCCCCACAGCAGCCTGTTACGCTGAGGAGCAGCTCTGGGAAATGCTGAAGCTCTGTTGGCTCAGGAATGCCTCGGCGAGGAGCTGCAGTGTTTGTGCTTCAGGTCGCCTCCGCTGGCACTCAGGAGAACTGAGGGCTGTGACCTTTGCCGCTCTAGCAGAGCTTCGCCTAGCAGAGAAAACAAAAGTGAGGTCTTCACAGCTGCTTTCTTGGTTATGATGGAAGAAACAGAGTGCACGTTGATGCGTTCATCTCTGGAAATAAAAGAAGCAAGTGATACTTTTCTGTGTCTTGGAGACATGCTAACAGCTCGTTTTCAGCTCAGGAGAATCAGTTCCTGCATGTGTTTGGTCAGATTGACATTTTTTATTCATTGGGTTTATCTAACCCTAACACCACAGAGGAAGCTGCTGCTTGCTTCAAGTTTGCCAAAAAGCACTTCAGCAATGCTGCGTTTCCATTAGCAGGAGTCCGCTGTTAAACTTAGTGCATCTTTTACAGTCTCATAAGATTAGTTCAAGTCACATTGGATGACTGATTGTTGTATGACAGAGGTAAATCTGAGCATATTTTCAAGCTCTAAACACATGCGTGACCGTGTCGTTAGCAGGTTTCTGACTTGAGTACTTAATCCATGGTGGGTCTGCATGAAAAGACCCCCAACAATGAGGGCTCACATGCTAGCATCAGAAAATGATACCAGCAGTAAGGCATGGTGGAGGGACTATGATGATTGGGCCACGCCTCAGGGCCTGGATAGCCTTTGATCTTTAAAGGGAAAATGTAATATCTTGCAGGTTAATGCCGAGGTGACTGTGAAGCTCGGTAGATGTTAGGTGATTGAGCAGGACGATAACGCTGCATGAAAATAAGTCCACTGGAGGACAGAAAATCTTCCTTTTATAGAGGCTCAGTCCCACCAGACTTCGTCCACATGTGTCTGCGCCCAAGCAGCTCCTCCTGAATGCTGTTCAGGCCTGATCCAGGATACTTACTGCACTTAGTTCAAGTCATTGGTGGAAAAGGACAAAAAAGAAAAAAAGATAGCTTTTAACTCCAGCTTCTCTTAGTTTTTTCCTTCACCACTGTGAATGCTTTATGAGTGTTTTCAAAAAAAGATACGAGGAATTTGGAAGCCTAACAACTTAAACACATCTTGTTTGTCTATTATTGTGACTAAAATGAGTATCAGGTCACATAAGGAGAGACAATAAACCAGTTCATTCCAATGGTTTAGCATGTTTTTTCCCCTTCTTGCCACTCTGTGAAACGTTGAGCTGTTCTTTAACTCAAACTTTTGGAATAACTTTATTATTTTTGAATAATCAGCTCTGGTGCTGTCACTTTCAGTCGGTCAGTTATTCCACAGACGTGCTCAGTCAGAGCGCTTTGCATAGCTTTTATTTCAATTCAAAGATTTTGCATTTGCAAATGCCAACTATCTTGTCACAAGTTCGTGTGACGACGGCCTCGTTGGGCCGGTAGGCCTGAAGTTGTCAGGTTTTGGTGTCAAATGAACTAAATTTAAAAGCTTATGTTGTCATACTTGCATTGCTCTAAATGTGGTTTATAAATAAAAATGACAGTCTGATCGACAGTGGGAAGGTTATTTTTTTTTCCAATTACATTGTTTGCCGATTGAATTAAGATCTCCGTTTTGTGATGACTTGGATGTTAGCTGGGTTTGCTGAACAGTCTCAGTTCCCGCTGCTGTCTAAAAAGTAGGCCAACTACTGTGAAAACGGTGGCATGGGCAAAGAGGAGAGGAGGTGGAGAGAGATAAACGAGTAAAAGTTCCACTAGAGGCAACGGAGGTGCACGCAGAGGAGAGGCTGTGGGTTTATTTTTACTGCCGTGTCTGTGTGTAGCCCCACTTTCTAATTAATCGCAAATTAATAAGCTGCTGGTGGGCGGCAGAGACCCGACTCTACAGATATAAACTCGGTCCGTCCTGCCTTTCCTTCTCTTATTAGCCCACTTTCCCTTGAAGGCTCAGGCCTCTGAGGGCCCAGCGAGCTCCTCTGAGCCGCCCTGGCAGGGCCAACATCTGTTCCCCCGGAAACATCTCCCATCTCTGCTGCACATCAGAGCTGCAGCCTCAACCTCATTTTTTAGGTATCTATGAAAGCTCTGGGCGGTTTGACTGCAAGACCGAGTTGCAGAACCAGTTTCCTTTCAGGTTTTCATTCCACATCAGGATGATCCAGGACACATATTCCTGTGATGAGCTACTTTAAGACTTGTTAAAAAAACTGTCAGCTTTGTTGTTTCCTTGCCTCCTTACCTTGTCACCCCTATGTGAAGTATTCTTTAAGGCAAAGTCCCCATGAGTACATTCAGCACTCGCACAGCCTCCGTCGTCTGTGGGATCTGTGTTTGAACACAGGAAAGCTTTAAACTTCTGGGAGCACCGTTAGCTGTCGTCCTCAGAGAAACAACCGAAGGAAAGATAAAAATATCTGGATGATTCGTCAAGGGCTGTCATTTTACTGATGGCAATATCTCTGGGACGCCACACTTCAAAGACCAGGATCTAAACTTATAGCTGCTTGTTTACAACATTACCTCTGTGGTCAGGTGGCATCTCTCTGATGTGAGACTTTTTTTCTTTTTTTTTCGTCTCCCACCGTGTGCCTACATCCATCTCACTTTTTCTCTTCCTCCATCCATGTGACTAATGACAAGGTCCACTGCTCATTTCCTTATATAGACCTATGCTCTGTCTGGTCTGGCTGAGGCTGGGACGATGGTGCACACACTCTTGCTAAGTTAGGTGCCCTTGGTAATATGAAAATACATCACGGATAAGCTCTTTAGTCCTCTTATAAATCTGTTTATATGATATAGGAAGCTATATTTGGAATTTCCAGCCCGCTATCTTCATTCATTTAGTTTGGACATTAAAATCTCCGAAACAGATTTCTAGAAACAAGAGCTTGCTTGAGACCTTTTCTGTTTCTTTTAAACACTTTTGTCTTAATGAACTCAGTTCTTAACCTCAAAGATAAAGCCCTCAAGCTCCTTCTTCAGCCATTTCTCTGTTGGAGCTTTAGGCCCCTAAACGCCACATCGTTTTGGGTCCTAAAGGGGCGTCACAGACCGAAGATCATCGCCATGAAAGAATCACGGGGTCATCCTCCGTCTGTGGTCTAGTTTGGCTGTCCTACGTCTAACAGTGTGGGCAGTTTGGTGACCAACGTCACACTGGTCGTGGGACAGTGTCATGAGTTCTACAAGTCATCAGCGTAAAGTCTGTCTGTGCCACTCTTGATGTTGTACCAAAGATTAAACAAATGCAACAGTACAGTGTGAGTTTTATGATCCTCTGCGGTTATATGAGCCCTTAAGGGGGTCGGCTCAGCCACAGACCAACGCTAAGTCCCTTTCTGTAGCGTGAATCTGTTCTGGCATTGGTGTTAAAGCTTTGTGCCATCAACGCTGGGTGGAGATGAAGATGGAGAGGCTCAGATCTCAGATCTAAATGTCCCGCTTAAAGACCTAGACTTCCCCAAAACTAACAGACAAGGTTGTGCAATGTCAGTTTATGAGTTGATACCTAAATGGATGGATGTACGTCACATAGAGTAGAGTACAGATAGTTGGACAGTTGTTTTGAGAGTTCAGACGCTACGTACTGCTGGAAGACATTTGAGATTCACCAGCTGGTCTCCCAGGTGTCATACTGACAGGAAACCAGCGTGGTAGCCGCTGACTGTAAATAACCATGGACGAACCATCGCCTGACCCATCCATTTGTACAGAGAGCCTTTGAAGCTAGTTTTCCTCAAACTACACGACACCATGTTGTAAAGAAGCGGGACAAAGCTGTCAAAGCCAAACAGGCAGAGCCAATGGACAGCTGTCAGTGAAACACGTCAAAAAAAAAAAAAAAAAGCATCATACAATGATGAGAAAACTGGCTCTGTGGGCTTTTTGGCTGTTTTTGCCGAAACCTCTGAGTTAAAAGAAATTATAAAAAAAAAATAATCCAGGCATCTGATTGGTCAGCTTTAATGCTTAATATGAATTTATCTGATGTGGCACATCAAAAAATTACCCCCATAAAGTTGACACGGATATAACATCTGACTATGGAGACCAAAACCGATTTTTGAACCAGGCTGTAAATAATTTTGATTTTGCTGCAAATTTGGTAAATTTAACATGGAGGTCAGAGGCGATTTACTGTGTTCTGGAGCCAGCACCTGGTGGTCAGTGGAGGAACTGCAACAAAACGTACTTCCTGGATGGGCTTCAACCTGGAAATAGGATGGTTGCTGCTAGAATTATTATTATTATTTTTACAGTAGCGCTAGCCGAATAGGCAGATGTTTGACGGATTATGCAGAGTTTGTAATTTCTCTAAAACCACAAGTATCTGTGACATGTTGACAAAGCTGCTTGTGTTTAACCAGCTGTTTGATAATTGCTTCCTAGCTAATGTTGGAAGTCATGTCTTCATGCAAGCCATAAAGGTGAACTATTGTTGTCTATTATTTCATCTGTCTCTTGTGACAGTCATAGTTTTAAAAAAAAGCCAAAGAACTATGATGATTTATACTTTATATTTAAAAAAAATGTAGCAGTTTTATTTGGAAAAGTAAAAAAAAAAGAGGGGGGAAAAAGCGTCTTCAAATTTGGTGTGAACACCATATCACCGTCCCACCCTCCCAAAAATAACAAAATTCAGAAGAAACTCAGATGCAGCAAAAGATATAAACGCATAAAGAAATATGATTGATTATGTAAAAACATGAGAGGACGAGAGTCTTTCTTGAGTAAAGACAGAAGGAGTTCATGAGTCTGTGAACGACTGCTAACAGTTTAATGAAAATGTTTTCATGTCCAAACTACAAATGTTGGGGAATGAAATCATCCACCGTACGTTCTGTTATTAAAAGACTGAACGAAATGGAAAAGAATCAGAACATACTGAGAATATCCAGAAATAATGACTCATTTAATGGTCCTGGGTTTTTTAAGATGGACTGAGGCAAAATAGAACATTGTTCTGTTAAATGAGAAGATGATCTGGGTGGTCAGTTAATAGTTACTAGTTAGTACCATCGCAGGCACATATAAGAGTGATAAGAGGCTTTTAGGATAAGTCAGCAAAAACAAGCCTGGTGATGTCGGTCAAGAAAGATGCCTTTGTATCATAAAGTCATTATAATCTTGGTCATCCTGGTCTCATATGTGACTCGTGTGTAACACTTTAATGCTCATCAGCGCATTAAACTTTTCTGTCCATTTTGAGAATAAAATAAGCAAAAGTAGTTTTCTTCAGTATTTTTAATGATGATTGATAAAGTTTACAAGGTTTTTACACCAACTCGTTATTTAATTAGGCTTTGTTAGAAAACCCAACAGTCTGCAGATCCTCGCGTGTATTCCTGTTATATAGGCTAGTGTTGTTAGGACAACCTCACCCACTCAAACATCACAAACACACACATAAAGAGCCGTTCATCAGACCTAGTTATCGGCATCGAGATATCTCTCCTTAAATGGTAGACTGTCCAGGGCCCTGTCTGTTTCCACTGCACAAACTCAATGAAGCCCAGGTTTGGGAATAACCTTTTAAAGTACAGCCGAGAGAGGAAGAGAATGTCAGATACAGGCAGAGCAAAAACGAAAGAAAGTGAACGAAGGAGGGCTTATTGATGCCCTGGAGACTGAGGTCTGTGACCCTCAGAGATACAGGAACTGAAGCGGTGCAACTTGCTTCAATGAGAGTGAGAGAGAGCACTTAATACTTGATATAAAGCCTTAAAACCCCCACAGCCATGCTATTTAAGAATGGATGACCATGTTAGTGTTGATTAAATGTTAGCTACAATGATTTTGGCTATAATCACAGTTGTTTAGCATGTCCTTCTCTGACGTTAACTTACACTTAAAATCCTTATCGTATAAATTTCCACACTCAGGGCCTGACAAAGGCTTGTCTCACGATGCTGTATGTTAGCAACCAGGTAGAAGCTTTTGATTCACAAAAGAACTAAGCAGTGACACCACTCATCCACCACAATCCCTCAGAGATTATCATGGAGGTCCAAGTCTTTATCTGTTGATGATGAAGCCGGTTCAGACGGCTGCGGTTCCCCCCTGCAGCCATCTTATCTGTTCACCGTCCAGACCACACTGTCTCTGCTCTGTTGTCATGGTGTTAAGCAGGCCTAGTGACACTCTACAAGGATAGGCTGATCTGATTGGCTCGCCAAGACTTTGGGGCATAATTAATGAGCTCTACTTGTGGGTAGCTACAGACCTGCTAAACACGTTTAAAGGCTCTCATGTGCATCTAGATTTCAAGGCTACAACTCTGGCTTATAGTCTTTACATGTGAGAGCAGTGATGGAAGAGGCAGGAATAGTTTTTGACCAAACAAAGTGCCAGTAAGAGAGGAGAGAACAGCTGCCTCTCCAAAAACTCACATTTAAAAACCAGTCACAGTTGCTCTCTGAACAAGGAGGCATCTGCTAACGCTTTAACAGCTCGTTGTCATTAGTTACTGCTTCCTGGTTGTTCTAAATTACCTCTACATGTCACAATCTTCCGCTACAGATGGTCGAGTGATAACTATAGTGATAACTTCTCTAGTTTTTCACAGTAGCGTTCCGATGTTTTTACTCGTAGTGAAGTAAGTTAAGGACTCATTTCAGCTCTGTCAGCACGTAGCTGCTACTTAGTTGGTGTAGTCTGGATGGGCGCTGGCTACAGCAGTCACCACCAATATCCAGGAAGAGCCTGTTGAGCTTGTGGAGGAGTACAAATACCTACCTTGATTTGCACAAACAACTTTACCATTGTGATACCAGTGCCATTTGCACTACTATTTCTTACTACTTATTTTATTTATCATTCCCTTTCTAGTTGACATTCAGTTTTACTGCATGTATGTCTGCTCTATGTGCCTCTTAATTACCCCCTGGGGATAAATAAAGTTTATTTATTTATTTATTTTTTATTGAACTGAATTGAATTACGTAGCGGAATTTGAAATGCACATTAACAATAATTTGTGTAATAGATGATCATAAGCTTAGCCAGCCAAGCTAAAAAGACTAACTTTAGCTAATGTCCTAAAGTGGGCGTGTCCCCGCCAGCTTCCAGATCTGCTCGTCCCGTCAATTTGCACCCAGCACTGTACAAGGGGGAAAGAGGCTTAAAGGTTTGTCCACTCCTTCTCGTATAGTCTGTGAGTCTGAAACACATGTTCTGTGTTTTCATTAGAAAAAACGTAGCTGGGTGTCTCTTAGGGTTGTCATGGCGCAGTTCAGTCTCCACCCACGCGGACACTTTTAGCAGACAAACATCAACCGTCTGTGAGAGACATCAACAAGAACAGATTACACGAGGAATTATCTGAAACTCGTGTCAACAAACACCCTGTCTAGAGCATGCTGGGAAACTGCACTCAGCCACCCCCAGCACGCTACAATATTAAAGGTTTTATTTTTTAATCCTTTTTTTTTCTAATCTGGACGCCTGAAGGAAAGACAAATAAAACTGTTGTGGTGGTCTGGCCAGAAAATGAAACCTACGTCACCCTTTTGTGGGAGGCTGTCTTATCAGTCTTTCTGCAGTCACCTAGTGTGGTCGGGGTGGGTGGAGACCTGGAGACAGATTTAAGAAATCTGCTGGTTTAGAAGTGAGGGTAAACTGGTCTTGGTGCTGAGCAGGAGCAAGGTGCAAAGTCAGACACCACCTTGACATCCAGGGAAAACTGAAATACAAGTTCATCACCCTTATACTGTTACTGGTTCTCAATAAAGTCACTAACAACTTTTCTCTTTCTCTTTCTCTTTTCAGCCTGAAAATCTACAGAAAACATGGCTGAAAGAGTTCTATCAGGTAAGCATGGCTCCGTAATCCGAAGTCAACTGCATCATCACACAACCTCTGGAACATCTGCATCAAATGTCTTCCCATGTTGCTCCACTCGGCAGAAAGCAGACATGCTGATCTGTGCTGCGATAGCTTTATTTGTTATTCTGGGACTGGGATTACAAATTTATAGCATCTTCCGATAGATAAGTCTAAATTAGCTGCTTTCACACACTTTGCTGTTTAAGCTGACTAATGTCGGTGACACCACTGCAGTCTATTTGCTTTGCATTTTCATTGCATTGCTTTTCTCATTTTTTCTCTGTCTCGCTCTCTTGCTTTTTTTTTTTTTTTGTTTTGAAATCTTACCTTTTCATCGGCAGATGACTAACCACAGCTTTTTCCACTGGGTCAAGGGAAGTGAGGCAGCTAAACCGCCCAAATGCTGTCAGAAAGTGTTGTTGAAAGTGACAGAATAGAGTGAGGGAGGCGCAGTTTCACCTTTGACTGGCAATTTTACTGTTTTCATACTTTATTTGCGTTTTTTAACTCGTTTTTTTTTTTTCTTCTCTCAGTTCAGGACATAGAGAGATTTTGGATTATGCTTTCAAGTAGCTGAACTTTCAAATTAGTGTAAAAATGTATTCTTCTTGAAGAGATCAATATTCATCCCCAGTTCGCAGCACGTAACTGCTCAGTGGACAGTTTCAGCTACAGAGCAGATAAAAAAATAGCACCATTTCACGGAACTCGAGCTGTTAATTCACTCTCTGTCATCAACAAACGCTTGATTTCCACAAACCACACAGACGCTGAACCAGTTTCAGTATGACATAGTCAGTCACTTGTGAATACAAATAAACTCAACTCTTCTTAATTATCAGTGTGATCGTCATAAGGTTCATTTAACCCTCACAAGGCCTTAAGCCCTAACCCTAACCCCTGACCCCTGACCCCTAACCCTAGCCTTGACCTCTAGCCCTAACCCTGGTCTTTCCCCTAACCCTAACCCTAACCTGGGCCCTAACCCTTGATCTTCTTTAAGCCCCAGTCCAAACCTTGATCCTACCCCTTAACCATATTCATGATTATGAATAAATAAATAAATATTTCAATAAATAAATAACATAAATAAATAAATACACACTGTAATAAATAAATACTTTAATAAATAAATAGTTATGCACAATTCATAATGGATTTGGGGGAGGAATTACATTTAGAAACGTTTAAATTTACATTAAAGGGTTCTAAAACATTAAAATAGGTAAAAAGTAAAAAGACGATTGGAGTAAAAAAGACGACTGAAAGGGGAGGGTATAAAAGACGGAGAGGCGCTCACTCACTCATTCGGAGTGCAGACGCATTGGAGAGAGCTCAAAGCCTGCTAGGTTTTTTGGTGTGCCTTAGCCTGAAGAAGACCCACTTGGGTTGAAACGTTGCTGTTGGCACACGGTTTTGTTTATTTTCATTGTTGATTTTCACTTTTGAATACAGATTTTAATTTTTTATTTTTTATTTCTTACCTTTTCATTTTATTTTCCTTAAAAAGAACATCCTTTCGTTCATTTAAAAAAAAACAAATATATTGATGTCCTGGCAGGATGGGGGGTGGACGGAGGTCCGATGTGGGAGGCGCGGAGGTCGGCGCCGTGCACCACGTGATCTGGGGGACGATCCGCCACCCCAATATGGTTTTCAATGGGATAGGAGGGGGAGAGGATGCTGGGGGATGGACCGTGCCCGTCTCTCCTCCCACAAGGGAGGTTGGGTTCAGTCTCCTTCCCCTAACCCTGACCCCTGACCCTAACCCCAGACCCTAACCCTTCCCTGACCCCAGACCCTAACCCTTCCCTGACCCCTGACCCTAACCCTTCCCTAACCCCAGACCCTAACCCCAGACCCTAACCCTTCCCTAACCCAACCCAAAAAGGGAAACTTATTAATAGATAGCAAAGCCAAAAATGAAGAAAAGGAAAAGAACAGGGGGTGCCTAATCTAAATTAAGAAGAAGAAACAAGAAAAAAAACACCTGAAGAAGACAAAGAAAATGTCGAAACGTCGTGTACACAACCCAAGGAACTAAGAAAAAGTAAAAGGGAAAAGAGAAAGACAAGTGAGAAAAACCAATTAAAGGAAAGTAAGGGAAAGAGAGGGTAAAGATACGGATATGAAGAAACCAAGTAAGGATAGAGGCTTAGTAGCGAAAGGCAGCACAGGAGAGTGCACCTCCAATCCTCCTCCACGGGGGATTGGTTCATTTCCCTGACCCTGGCCCTGACCCTGATCCTGACCCTGACCCTGACCGCCTGTGCATCAACTCCGGGTCATTTTGACCCAACCTTAACTCACTGCCTGCCATTGACATCTATAGACGTCAATTGCGTCATGACGCAACGCGCAGCCGCTGAATAAAAATTAGTCTTGTGATCCACTAGATGGCAGCAGCGCCCTTCTCTGTGACAACGCAAGGCGCTGACCATCAGGTGGACAGTATGAGATGGGGGCGGTGGAGAGAGAAAAGGGCGCGGCGTGCGTAGTCCAACAACTTGAATCAGCTTACAATTGAACATTTTTTCGGAGGCAGTAGTTCGGTAGTGCGTGGCGACAGAGAAAGAGATGGCGATTGTAGAGCGGTGGAGACGAGTGCGCTGCGCACACGTGCCAGCGCAGCGGGACCACAATGTGCCAAAACCCGCTGGCAGTCAATGAGTTAAGGGCCTTAAGGGCTTTTGAGGGATAAAAGGGAAATGGAAAACACAAAAATGACCTGAAATGACTCCTCACAAATAAATCTAAGGACAGCATGTTACAACTTGAAGAAGCCCCTTATTTCAGATATTGTTTCCGTAGCGACACTTTAAATGAGAGTGATTGGGCAGATTTTATCAGAATGAATGTCAGAGAACATAGTGTGGCTTTTACTTTCCATATGAATATAAACTGAACTCAATTCAAATATTCAAAAGAACACGTCTCAACACACATCTTCATGATACAGCATTGTTGTTTAAATTACATTTTGAGAATGCACAGTTGTAGGGTATGTATAGGATGTAGTAGTTATCGAAAATGGATGAATGTTTAACTTGAAAGTCAAAAAGGATTCAAACCTTGATCTCCAAATGTCAAATTCAGAAATGAAATCACAATAGTTTCCTCAGAAGCAAATTTGACATTTGATACATGAATAGAGGAGAAGCAAAGTCAGATTGAAAGTAAAAACTGATCATTGAAGGGATGAAAACAAAGTCACACTGTCAAAGAACAACAGGAAGATGGAGAAAACGAATCAGCCCTCGTATTCATGAGTGACATCACTGAACGCTGCTGAGCTGATAGTTGAACATTTGTTCAAACATGATGGGAACAATGCAAACTCAAACTATAATGTATGATAATACTGTATAAACGTCTGTAGCCCTGTGTGTGTTGTCACGTTTGAACCAGCAGCTGGTTCTCTTGTAGCCGTCCTCAGCAGACAGTTACACCTCCAGACCATCTAACTTCAGGATCATAGAGGAGAAAGTGGCTGTTTGATGACTTTGTAAGATCCAGATAAGATCCAGATAAGCACGGACCTGCAGGATCACCAGTGAGACCACTGAAAGTCAGACAGGCAGAGCTGTGCCAAGCGTTTAAACCAACCCTGTAAAAATACCCTCACTGGTAGATGGTAGGATTTATACACAACACCGTACGCACAATTGGTGTTATTTCTCGAGTTTCAAGTATCACCGCAATCTCCAGACGTGTGAAAACTACATGATGCCACTATGGCTGGTAGCAATTATTTCATTTTAGTTTAGCTTTTTTGTTGTTGTATTTTTAGAGGGTTGGTGGCCGACTACAGCATTAGATGCTTTAAAAAAAATAATGAAAGAATGCCTGGACACCTTGAGTGTTCAGGTCCAGCTCTAGATTTCACACGGGGAACCGTTCTCTTATCTTTCGTGCAATTGATTGTACCATCATTGAATAAAAACAAGATGTGCAATATTTTTTGAAATGGTTAGCCATAATAGTCACTGTTGACATAAACGAATGCCACAAATATCATGTTGTGATCCCGCTGTGGTAACTGATCAAGCACCTGCAGGGCACAGCTGCTTCATGCAGCAGCTAATTTAAGAGTGAGGAAACCATGAAGACTTTCCCTCTCACTGAGGAGCCAGTTTTCTTTTTGAAAAGGTCCACAGACATGCATTATGTGGCTATCAGCTGACTTTATTGGTAAAAGATGCTAAACATTTGATTGATGACTTTTAAATAGTTTGAGTTAAACTGTTGTTTTATGTGTGTAAGGTTATTACACACAGTCAGTGTATAATCCACTTCAAACCATTTAAAATGGGCTGTATTTGGAGGTCTTTGTTCCCACTTTGCCATCATAAAGCCCTGCAGGGAACCAAAGCATTTCTTCAAAGCCAACAGACAGGATAAAGCTACTGATGCTACGACTTTAACCCGAACAACGCAGGAGCTCATTTGTCGTCTTGTGTCCCATCTCGTCATCAACGAGCAGAATCCTGTTGATTTGCTTGGTCATTTTACGTCTCATTTCTTCTCGCAGTTCTTCTGCATTTCAGGGGAACTGGTCCAGTGAGACTCGTTTTAGAAGACTAAATTTAGCGTGAAAAAGTTTCTTCAGTGTTTGGAAATCAATTTGATACTGTTACAATACAGTTTTTTACAGTGTTAAATGTATATTCAAAACCAAATTCTCAGTGTTGCCTGCAGCTTGAACACATTTATTTTGTCCTACAAGTAACATAGTAGAAACTAGTGTTCTGATACTGCTGGACCCAGGAGTTGTTTTAGAAGGACATTTAACCTAAAACTGACGCCTAAATCAGTATGAACCCAAAAAGGAAAAAGGCAGAGAAGATAGAAATATAAGAACTCGTATTTATATCTGAAGGCATGTCATCATCGCCATGGTTACCGTTAATGGGCCGGTTAATCTTTACTTTCTCAACCAGCTGTGTTGTCAGAATTCATGCTAGTTCCTGAACTCTGTCATAATAATAAAAAAACAAACAAAAAAAACAAGAAGAAATCCCTTTGTCATAAAATATCACAAAATGCGCAACTTTTAAACTTTAAATCACATTTTTTTCTCGAATAATTGCATTAAATCTTTTTGTAAAATGGCAAATTTTGCAGGATATTTTTCAATAAAATCTTGAAAATTCAAAAAAGTTGACTCTTGTAAAAGAAAAAAAAAAGAACATTTTTCAAGATTGAGACTTTAGCAAGTTTTTATTGTACAATCACAAAGATAAAAAAAAATGTTTTGTTGCGGGATATTAACTTTTTGCAACATTTTGACATCAAGTGGTAAAATTGCAATTTTTTCTAGAATTTAAGGTTTTTGTCCCAAAATCACAGATTTTTGTAATAAAAATATGGACAATTTTACAAAAATTACAAGTTTTGACAAAAAGTTTCAAAATTGTCGTATAATCTTTTTCAAGCGTTTCCTAAATCCTGACTTTCAGACATAAAGCAGCTGCTCTCCACCTCAGTTATTCCACTTTCTGATGTCAGAAGTGAATCAAACCTTTCCTCAGAAACATTCTAGTCAGACGTTTGTGTGAGTTTAACGCTCTCGTGACCCAGATTAAATGCAGCAGTGGGTGGGCTTGGCCTGTGTCTCTGAAGGGCATTAATTCTGTATTTGAATGAATTACTTTTTAAAAGTAATGCTGCCCCTAACAGTTTCTAGTTCCACCTCTGCTATTCCAGATGTTGTTGAATTCTGGACTTCCTGGGAAAAAAAAGGTCTGGCAGGAGGTCTGAGTGTTTGTAGAGTAGGGTGGAAGAAGTTGATTGTCTCTTGGTCTTTTGGTTCAGATCAGATAAGCGTTTGTGTAAACAGGATGCCATTGAGGCGTAACTTCAATGACTTTGAGGTTTTCGATTCCTGGATGCCGCCCTAAATTTCATTCATTAACTATTATTTATAAGAGTGTTTTTGTGTCCAGCAGTGAGACATTGTTTCAGCTATTACTCATATAGATACAGGATGAACATGCACGTAACCAAACTAGGGCTGTAAGTTTAGAAGATCTTTCTTGGTCGTCTGTCACTAAAAGTACTCCCTGCTCTTACCGCCACGCATGCATTCACATGTACGCGGTGCGTGCGGCGTCTACGTCCGTCTCCATAGGCTAGAATGGGGGCGAGGTTGACCGTCACTGACACATTGGTGGCTGCCGTGCGTCGTGGCAGGTCCAAGCTGTCCGTCAAAAGTTGAGAAATGTTCAGCTTTTGAGGCATTAAGGTGTATGTCAGCCAATCAGGTTGGGCCGAAAGTGCTGGTCAGTGAAATCATGGTGGGGCGGGGCTACAGCGGCTCGTATCCGTCTGTGATCAGACCTCACATTAAGGGAAAAAATAATAATATCGGTGTTTGTGGTCACACAGAGACCCAAGAAAAACCAAACAAATCTGATTTTGCATCAGTTTTGTCACTGAATCCCTTTTCATGCTTACTAACATGTATAAATAAAGAAGCAGTACCTTCTTACGAGCTTATTTACTTACTTCCCATGAATCACTGGTCCATTAATCGCGGCAGCAATAGTCCCAGACTCAACTAATACATATACTGACTTAGCTGTCATCAGGGACGCAGGAAATACGATGTAAGATAGAATTACAAACACTTGCAGAGATACTGCAATGATTCTGAAATTACACAGTGTAGCTCATTAAGATGACTTTTTATTTATTTTTCCTGAACATGTTAAATATTAGCTTTAAGAGAACGCTGCATGCTGGACTAATATAAAACAACTGAACACATAGAAAACCGATTTTCATGATTAAATTTCTGGTAATTGCTACTCCACTGAGACGCATTAAAGCCCTCTTTATGTCTTCTGGAAAAAAAAACAAAAAAAGGACAGCCGTGTTTGTTATTGAGAATTCAACCCTGATGTGTAGTCTCATGACGTCTGCAACAGAAATTAAATTTAGCTGATGTTTTTACCTTTGTATTCACAAAAATGTACATTTGTGCATGTACATCATCCTTGTACATATTCTTCTTAAAGAAGACAGTTGCTTAAATGAAAACAACAATTATAGATCGGTAGGTAGATGAATAAAAATCAGAGCCACATCTGGGCAGATGTAGGTCACTGGACCTCCTCATCCAGGAGAACCAACTGTTGTTGTTCAAGCTACCTCTGAACACAGTTGGTTTGAGCTACAGCCAATCAGAGCAATGGACAGGGTGATGTATTCAGAGCGTTCTACAAGGATAGATTGATCTGATTGGCTAACCAAGACTTTTGGGTATAATTAATTAGCTACAATGGGGGTGGAGTAGACAGACCTGCTGAGAAAATATAAATTTACCAGCACCACATCTAGACGTCTATGCTAGCTGCACCATGCTAATACAGAAAAGGGAACATGGATTCAGTGGAGAACCGTCACTGGGCCTCATCCATGAAACAGGAACACAATCAATTTGTGTGTAAACTGTGAGCAAAGAGAAATTATTATTAGTAATTTTTTTTCAATCTTTCATGAAAATCTGAACTTTTCATAGTTATTAAAAGACTTCTGGAAATGAGTCTTCATAACTGCTGTCATCCTCAGACAACAGCATTAATGCCTTACATGGGCTGAGATTAAATTAGAACTGAAAACATTTATCTTAATCTCATGGCTGGACAGATTTGCTTCAGATTGTCTTTCAGAGTGGAAAACATTATCCCAACAGGACCAAAGTAAAACGTTGTCCCTCTGTCCTGCAGTGACACTTGCTAACATTGCTTCTTGTTACTAATTCTTTTTTATCCAGTTATGGAGCACTTTCTGATAAGGTACAGAAACTTTTGCTTAATTACAGCTTAATTATCTGGAAACAAATGAGGAACTCTCCACTACTTCACCTCTGATTATTTACACTTCATTTTCATGACTTGACTATTAAGTAATCACTACTACCAGTTTCACGCTGTGTAATTTCTGCAGATTTATCAGATTAATTCCAGCATGTTCTGCTGGGATTGAACACACGTTGAATCTCGTTTACAACAGAAATAAGTCATTAAGAGCATTTCAGGCTCTGAACGGAGCATAAGTAAAACCTCATGATGAACTAATGGTTAAGTAGTGGTTAGTTCATGGTCTCTTTTCTGATAATTAAGTGTAACTAAGCAACATTTTGTGTACCAATTAAAAATATACAAACTAATTGTTCTCCCATTACAGACCAAATGGGTAGCAGTTTTTACTGATGTCTAACTTTGAAGCTGATTGGTTCCAGAAGTAAGTTTGAATTGCTTCAGATCTAATCTGCAACCAATTAAAGCTTTTTATTTATTTATTTCTTTGAGAGCTCCAGGACTTTGTGTTTCAGCAGTTCTCTCAAACCAACTAAACGGAAGCTGCTTAAAGCGAGTCCCCCTGACCTCAGACAGAGCTGCAAGTTCAAGAAGTCAGATAAACGTCTCCTCTGCTCTCCCAGTCTCTCCAAAGTTTGTTTTACTCCTCCCTGTCATTATTACCGTAGCTGACGTGCCAAAACATGCCATTTTCCCAGTGACTCTGTCTGTCATGTTTGTTCACCACTGCTGTTTCTGGCTATCGTGAGTGTAAAGTGTGTGTGTCTAAGTGCATGTCCTGGTTGTTTAGGAATTCTGTTTGCACAGCAACGATGTGTGCTTTAGAGGAAGGTATCACCTCTACTACTAGTACGTGTGTGTGCGGTGAAGTAGAGGTGGAGAAAGGTGTGCCCCTGTGTAAACCAGGCAGGCCTGTAGCCTCATGCCAGGCTGCCGCTGGCTGACGTCATGGAAACAAGAATCAGACTCTGAACTTTGTGTAAGTGGGAACAACCAGCAGTGACGGCCGCGGTTAACTACCTCCCCTCCTTCTGATGCCTGAGGTAGCCTATCAAAGCTGCGATATGTGCGCTGGAACACCTGAGTGGATGCGTATGTGACACGCTGTCACCTGCTCTGACTTGTCTTGGCCAGAGTTCAAAAGCTGTTTCACTCAGGAAAGAGTCAAACCTCAAACCCAGTAACGTTCTACAACACAGGCCCATCAATGATGTGAGCGAGCAGCAGCAGAGGAGATGTGGTGCTCAGATTTCAGCATGAGGGGAAAAAGTGTGTTATTTTATGGCACACCTTGGTAGAAGTTCAAAGGCATGTTTGCACTGGCGATTGCAGAACTTGCCAGGAAGGCTCACTGTTTTTTTTTTGTTTAATTTCCTCCTCTACTTCTCTTTGTAACTTAGGAAAACACAGCCTCTTCAAATGCTAACACCAAGCATGCTGGGATAGGTTCAGACAGACTCTGAGAAGTTAGCTTGCTTACTTGGGCGTATTTGGTGAGGCGACTGCTAGTGCACGGTCCCTGAAAACATGCTGGTGCACTCTTTTCTGTGATAAAAGCAAGAAAGAGCTGTGCTGCAGTTACAGGAATCTACGGGTCTGAAGATGCGCACTAACATCTGGCAGCCAGGACTTACTCATACATGTAAAGCTTTTTATACAAAAAGGAAACTTGCTATTACTCATTCAGAGTTTTTATCTAAGTGTTCTCAGCCTTTGTGACAATTGGAGACCACAATCTAGAGGTCCAGAAAAATAAAAGAATGATTCTTTTCAGATCTCATGCAAGCGTAAGTCAGTTTTTGAGATGGCAGCTTGTAGATGAAGGGATTACTGGAGCTTGGGTCTGCAGGATTCAGCTCTTATTTGATCAATGGTAATCTGAATCGTTCTGCAGGTTATTTTATCAAATTTTCTTGTGGTGTAATGCGTGTTAAGAGTGACAGAGTCTGCTTGGAAGATTTGTGATGCAGAATGTAGCTCTTATTGGATAACATCTAAGCTGGCAATTAACAATAATCAGGGTTGATTTTGGTCCCATCTCTGCCCTGTCAGCAGTCCTACGTAAAGTCTCCAGTGTGCGGGGGCGTGGTGGTGGTGGTGGGTGTGGGGGGGCGTGGTGGTGGTGGTGGGTGTGGGCGGGGCGCTACACTAAATGTAGAACATGATGTAAAATGAATGATCTGCATCGCTTGGTTTTGGCGTGTTGCTTTCTTTAGCCAAAGTGGTTTGTGTCTGTAAAAAGACCCAAATGCAACACGTAACAACTGCCACCTGGTGGATGAACATAGCAGCATCTTTATTTCTGTGTGACCACCAATGAATTAAAAATAGGACGACTGAACACCACAATTATTAATTTATCGTCCACATTCCTGTCATGCGAGGTCTAGGGATGTGTATTGGCGAGGACCTCACGATACGATATGTATCCCGATACGATACATGTGATGCAATACGATATCGGAAATGCCCCACCCATCAGAGCAGCGACCCATGCTCCGACATCTACAGGAGTGGAGGTTGTATTTGTTTTAGCTGACGTTCACAGATTATTTAAACCCTGTTTTTATTTTATTTTATTAACCCTTGAAAGTCTATTAATGACAGTTTGCCTGGTCCTTTTTGTCCTTTTTTTTCATATAGATAAATGTCTCTTTTTGTGAATTCTTTTGCCCATTTTCTGTTGCCGGCAACATCATCAACTTTTGAAGGGTAATAATCGATATTTGGAGTCAGAAATCGATGTAGTATATTGTGAAAATAAGTATCGCGATATATCGCCACATCGATATATTATCACCCCCCTAGTGGACTCCGAAGGCTCTCTGTACCAATCTATGGGTCACATGACCACATAGTCCTGAGGTTACAGTCCGTGTTGTTGTTGATACCGATCCGGCACCGTTGATGTGTGGAACAGGCTTGATTTAAACGTTAGTTTCCTAACTTTGTAAAATAAAATGTAACTCATTATCACACAGATATAAAAAACAGAATTGTTATTTATTTAATATTAAAATTAATTGGTAGAAAAGGGTATGTGAACACCTTGAAATTCATTGGTTCTCTCCGTTAATTTGCTATAAAATGTGAGACAGTGACAGGCAAACAACGTGCTTTCACCACCACCCGCTCACTTGTGGTGAATGTTCAACAAGGACATGGAAAAATACGACGGCGTGTTATCAGCTTAAGTACGTTGTGTTGGTCTTCTCTTGCAGCTTAGATGAAGATCACGTCATAGCAGGCTTATTTGGGCTGGTCCTGAATACTCAGATATGTGGCCATATGTTTGTCAGATGGACTTCAGGGATTCCCCTTTAGCTCCTGACACGTCAGATCCTGTATTCCTGTTGGCTCGTTGGCTCTCGTGCTCCTCTCCAGACCAGGAGCGCATGTGCTCGGACATGTGGGCTGCATTTGTTCGGGTACACGCGTCTGAACCTCCCTCGTTCAGTGTTGCAATAGAACACAAATTTAAAAAATAATCGATACCAGCGTTCATTGCCTATAACCGACATCATCTTTCCCGTGTCAGTTATTTCAGTTTCTAAAGAATTCTGTTATTACTTTACACACTGTCAATAGGTGGCTGCACATCGGTGCACATGTGTGTTGTTGTTCATTAGAAGAATCGAAGTTTACTTGAACTGTGAACTTTATTCAGTCCCAGTCTGGGGAATTCTTTGAATGTTGTCCTAAAAAAGTCCAAAAAAAGAGAGAAAGGAAAAAAAAATCCCAGTTTTACAAATGCACACATTTACAGATTAACACATTACAAAAAAAACCAGATAAAACTATAAAACAATTGATTAATATTCATAATTGGATAAAATGTTAGTTGTGACGTGTGTTTACAGTGACGTTTACGTTAGAGTGCCCTGGTTTTTAGTTTGTGGCTAAAAAATCCCACTTCATTCAGACCAGGCCTCAGGGAAGAGAAATAACTAAAACAGGTATCAAACTATATTTCATCCCCGCCCACATCGTCACCATGGTTACCATTAAAGGGCCGCTTATTCTTGATTTTCTCAACCAGCTGTGTTGGCAGATTTGCTGCTAGTTTCTGGACTCAGACATAAAATAAAATATTATTAAAAAAGTGAATCTTTGTCAGGAAATCTCAATTTTTTGTTTAAAAATGCAAGTTTTGTTGTAAAATTGGGAATTTCATGATGCCGCATCTTTTTCTCGTAAAAAAGTTAAACTTTGTCCTGAACTTTGAAATTTTATACTTTTGTCATTTAAAATAATAATAAAAATAGTTGACTTTTTTTGTAAAAAAAACAAAAAAAAACACCTTAAAGCAGCTGCTCTCCACCTCAGTTATTCCACCTTAAAGCAGCTGCTCTCCACCTCAGTTATTCCACCTTA
>JBAMYA010095537.1:0-21136 GCA_037176975.1 Arrhamphus sclerolepis | reverse complement strand
GGATAGGCTCCAGCAGACCCCCGTGACCCTGAACAGGAAATAGCGGGTATAGATGATGGATGGATGGATGGATGATTCCACTTCAAAAGTAGGCAGTACTTTTATACACATTAATACTTCCCCCACATCCCCCCGCCACTACATCTCCCTGCACCATGTTTCTGTTTTAGGTTAAATTTGTCACATTTCTAAAAATTTTTAAGATGCCGTAAACAAATGATTTTCTTCCTACCAAAAACCCTCAGTTAGTACTGAAGGTACTGTGGTTTTTCTGTGTGGAGTTTGTATGTTCAGTGTCTTTCTGTGGGTTCTCTCCGAGTACTTCAGCTTCCTTGCACAGTCTAAACTTGCCTGTAGGAATGAGTGTGAGTGTGTGTAGTTGTTTGTTTACATGTGAACTGTCCACAATATACTCTTGCCTTTCGCCAGGAGACAGCTAGGATAGGCTCCAACAAATGAGTGACCCTGTACGAAAATGGGAGGTATAGATAATGGATGAATGGATGATCTAAGCGCTCTGTGATTACTCGACAGTCCAACCAGAAAAAGCCCAATATTATCAAGCTGAAAGGGAACATGTTTCCACCAATCATACTGGAGTTTCACATACCTGGAGGAATAAATTGATTCCCTTCCCAAAACATCTGTTTGCTGAAACTTTCAGATATCTACAGAGACTGTGCGGTATAAAGCTGCAGGCATAAAAATATGAGTCAGTTTATCTTATTTACTTCAAAAACATTGCTGTCCTTCCAGGACAGTTTCATGACATACCACAAGATGTGCTTATATGTAGTCACTGTTTTTGTCCACATAGATTTCCATTTCCAAAAAATTTCTATTTCCAAGAGCACAAATCAATAGATTTCTCTTTGAGACAGCTTCATTGACTGGAGTAAAACTGTGTAATTGGAAAACGGATCATTGAGTTGTTTATCACAGATCCCAATGAAAGTCTGAAGCTTTTTTTGAAGTTCATAAACAGGCACGCATGCATGTCCATGAAAATACGATTTACATGCAGATCTTAATTTTTTGGAAGCTGCAACCTTTCCTTGTCCTCAGCCAGTCTGAATCTGTTTCATGCAAAGGACCAGACATTACAGAGGTACTTTACACGATATTATGATTCAGTAACTGTTTATTTGTCATGTTTTGTTGTTAGCACTGTTAGTGACACTTCATTACATCATCAGGTCCATATAGAAACAATTTATTGCCATGTGAAACAGCGATGTTTCATATGTTTATTATTATGTCTTGTATTTTAAGTCATCCTAAAAGCATTTAGTAAAGTTATTTCTGTGCAGTTTTGGAACTGGCATGAGTCCCTCTGAGACAACAAACTGTCAATGGTGATGATGGTTGCTTAGGCTGAACTGAGATCTGGGGCAAAATACCCCTATAAGGCTAATCATGATACCAGAGACAGTCCTTGATATTTCTTGCTCTAATAATGTTAACAAAACTATTAGTAATATTAGTGCAGACTGGTAAATTACATTATGAATGAAATGTGGGTAAACATTGATGCAAAGAAGAAACTAATAGCCTGTACCTTCTTCTCTTTTAGCCACCAAACAGCGCAGATAAGAAACAAAGTATCAGCATAATCTGATTTTTTTTTCCAGAGTATTTGTATCACTCTTAGTAATGAGTGGGCTGTGATTTCATCATAATCATCATCAGAGTTTTGATTGTTTCCTACTTTCCCCCCAGCATTTTCATTTTTATGTAATTATTATCAATCCACAGGCCATTTGAGGGCGCTTGCTTTTGTTTTTTTTGTTTTTTTCATGAAGAAACCCTACAGATTGTC
The DNA here is from genome assembly GCA_037176975.1 of Arrhamphus sclerolepis. Classification (NCBI taxonomy): domain Eukaryota; kingdom Metazoa; phylum Chordata; class Actinopteri; order Beloniformes; family Hemiramphidae; genus Arrhamphus; species Arrhamphus sclerolepis. The sequence continues at coordinate 19,317 of JBAMYA010095537.1, read as the reverse complement.
CATAAGACGGTAAAGTCAAATGACAGCGTCGCCGTCAGCCATCGGGGATGTAGAGGAGGAGTGCGGGTTACGCACGCGGCTCGGGTTTGTTGCGCGGGCACTGGAGGAGCGGTGTAACTGATCCCAGCTGCTGCCGTGGGGGGAACTACAGCTATTCCCGTCCCCTGTGGGTTGGTCACGTGTCCTTGGGGAGCGTTTGGTTTGGGGACCACGTCAGGAGGGAGAGGGAGCGCACCGTTGCGCACAACTGACTTGGAAAGCAACATCCTCTCGAGAAGCGTTTGATGGTCCGGCGCCAGATCCGCCGGGTCAGTTGCGTTTCAGGGCGTCGTCATAACACACTCTTGCTATTCTCACGTGTGTCATTTCTAAAAGTCTCTGCCTCATCAAAAGTTCTCCGCTTCAGAACTGTGATCTTGCAGCGAGCGTCTCTCCTGCCAGTGAGGTCGACATCCGGAGCTGCCACCACGGTGAACAGAGGTAGGCTGTGCATCTTCCCTATGGTCCTTACGCTGGAATAGCTACAGAATAACGTGCACAAATAGATGGCAATCTGCATCAGTAATCAGTTAATTCGTGCAAGGAAAACGCTCCTACATGTCCAGCAATTTGCACAGGATGTAATCTTGAAGAAGTGTCAAAGCTCTGATGGTGCGTTGAAAAACGCGCAACGTGAAAACGAGTTACTGACCGTCTGTTTGGGAATACAGAGAGAGCAAACGCGTTCTTTCAAATGTCTAATGCCAATTTTATATCAAGGACGTTTATGCTTAAATGAAAGGGTCAACAAGTAAGCCAGTGTGACTCTGTAAAGAACAATAAAAGTACTATCCTCCTACCTTAGATAACACTGCTGTTGATTTTTCTGAGTGAGAAACTGGATAATTAAGAAATCCTACTTTCTAAGAATATTTTTACTTGTGCTGCACTCTTCAGAATCATCGTTGTGTAATGTTGGTTCAGGACCCTGATGTCAGCCAGGCATACAGTAAAACTATTCTATTTCATCTATTTATGAATTTATTCATTTATTTTAAATCCTGTGTGGTTATTTTCTTAAGGCAGTCAATATTGTCCATGTTATAAACAAATGTTACATTTTCTATATGCAAAGACATACACGTATTGAGAAGATTGCAAAGCAGAAGACAGTACCTTGTATAATCATCATAGAGTAAGTAATTCAGTTCATCATTTGCAGTTTGCCACCTTGGTTATTGTGGAGGCAGTGCTGCTTGTGACAGCAAAAAAAGAAAAAAAAAAGTAGCTTTGGGTTTCTCAGAAGCAGAGTGTAAAGTGTCAGCTGTTCATCAATATTGTATGAACCCAAAACAATGCAGGGCAGGAAAGTAGGGTCCAATGTCATGAAGCGTTACTTGCCCTTTCATTTAATGCAGCAAATTAACAATTTATTCGTTAAATTAAAGTACTGCCTTAGTTGCACAGTCAGGCCCCTGTTGACAAAAGTGTGATATTCTGGAAAAACCAAATTGATTGGCAGAAGATTATAAGGCCATGTCTAATGAACTGCTGCTTCAACATATTATAAAATGATTAATGTCCTCAATGTCACTTGCTCCCTCGTTAATGCATGATCAAAGTGGTTAATGAGACAGGTCTCGGTGCATGGGGCCTGACACTTTCTGAGACAGCGCTGCTAGCTGGGTGAATATAGCCGTCGCCCTCATTCATCATGCATCTACAGGGTGCTGCGTGCTTTCTCAGTGTATCCTTGACTGCCTGTCTTTCTTGATCTCATTCTCCCATTGCACCCTCAGTGGGTGATTATTAAGACATGAAAATGATTACAAAAGCAGTGCCCTTTTCTTGAAGAGAAGGACAGGGTGTCAGTGTCCACGTGTTGGGATGAATATAGTTGTGACAGAGGGTTGGCATTCTGCAAGGGTGCTACCGCTTCAGTGACTTCCAAGAATAGTATACCTGGCTGAATTTGTGTGTGTCTCTGCTAGCTAAATACGGAGCTGTCTTTCTTTGGTTTGTTGTGATTTTCAGAGGAAGAAAAAATAAGATAAAAACAAAAATCAAGTGGGCAATACAAAGTACCCCCTTACTGCTTCTGTAGGGTTTAAGCGGATAAGTCGCTTGTTTGGGTGTATGGAAGAACAAAGAAGACCAGCACACTCTATCCAACTCATGCGAGTTTCATGTATGGAAACAACATCGCCAATGAGGTAGAGACATTAAAGGTTTTGACAATAGGTGGCAATAAACTTAAATGTACATTATAACAGCTTTGTACATTACCTCACAGAAAGTCTGGTTTGGTGTAGATGCAAATCAGTATCACTGTATAATCACTATAAAAGCAGCACTTTATACATTGAGATCATGATTCTTTATTTATAAAGTGAATAGAAGTGGTCTAAGGACCAGTCCTTGAGGAACACCTGGTTACACAAAAGTACCAAGAGGTAAAACCCTCTACTCAAACACAGTTTGATAACTGTTTTTAAACCACATTATCCAGACAGTCCAATATCAGAAGTGTTCACTGTTTGTCTAAAATGTTACATAATTAAACAGGAATGCTTCACATGTAGATTGACATTAAATGTGTAATAACAATATTTGATCACAGGACAAAATAATTCGTAGTGTCGGTCCAGGCTCTTGAATTGTGAGCTATTATAGCAACACACAATACACATTTTTAAGGGAGGCTGTATTAAAATTGTTGGTTGTTTACCTTGCAGTGTGAAGACATATCTTTTGAAAAGCTCATCTTCATCTTTCAGTGGGTGAGCATGATGGTAGAAAGCGCAATACAAATGAAAACATGGGAGTGGCTTAATATTCTCTATAATTTGGTGGAGAAAAGCAACATCGTGTTGCACGATACTGGATTTTTTTAAGCTTACACTCTTTGAAATCCTACTATTTTAATCAAACCATGTCAGAGTGGTCTTCGTCTTAATGGAAAATGTGTTGAGAATAATTATCACCTTGTAATATTCAACCACTAGCACTTCAACATTTTGTTTTTAAGTCAAATAAAAAAGGAGAATTCACTAACTCAGGGGCACATTGTTTGATTTGCAGGTGGTCTAAAGTGCCAATACCATTGATCTAAAAAAAAATCCACAAATACACCAATCCTCACAGCTCAGAGTTTGAAAAGACAGCCAATGTTCAGTTATTTTATATTTCACATTGGTCTTATGTCAGTTTTGTTTAGAAAATTTAAAAGTTAAGGACTAAATATTCATTCAACCTTTCATATACTGTACAAGCTAATAAATGATTCTTTTTCTGTTTTTATTGTATATGTGTATAACTGAACTCCTGTTCCACTTGTTCCACTATAATGATATTAAGAGAACAGAAAAGGCAGTTAAGTTATATAGCCCCATTATATTTATCACAGTTAATATTGGAATGTATTTTACCAACATATAGTTACTTAAATGCAAATCATAAGTAGTTTCTTTTATTTGTTTTTCTCTTACTATAGATTTTTTGTCTTCCACTTGGTCAAGATATCGAAATTAAGGCCTAACTTTAAATTTCTATTAATTAATTATGTAAAAACAATTTTTTTTTTTTAAAATGCATTAAATTGCACCTTTCTCGGTTCCAGAATTTCAGGCACACTGGCAATGTTTATGCTCACCCTCCCGCCCAGTAGGTGGCAGTAATGCAGCTAAAGTCCAGTTGCCAGCCGGGAAGAAGCATTGTTGCCAACTTAGCAACTTTGTGGCTATATTTAGTATTCAAACCCCTCTAGTAATTTTTTTTTCTTTTTTCAAATAAAAAAGTGACTAGCAAAAAAAATCTTGTGAATCCTTCTGGAGACTTTGGGCCAGATTTATTTACACCCCAGTTTGTGTGTAGTGATTTGCACACGCAATCCAGAATTTTGCGCGAGGGGTGGAAACACGTTTTGCGCGTCATTTGCTAAGAGTGATTGCGGGGTTGCGTGTTTGAGATGAGGGTTTTGCATGTTGTTTCTGACCTGTACATAAGTGCTCCACCAGTACAATTCAAACAATGGAACCTGCTCTTCAGGATTCCAACCGCGCGCTCCTCAATATTCCAGAAGCGGGTCTCATTGTATCTTATGTCTCCTGCATGTGGTTCTCATATGTTTTTATTTTTCTCAAAAAACATGAATGAATATGATGCTCTTGTTTCTAATGTAATAGATTACTTCACAAATTGACCCACCTACAAGTCAGCCATCTCCAGTCTCGCAACGTCGAAAACAGTTTTCTGTTTTCCAAGACGTGAATCATGTGCTGAACAGGGATATTTTGCCACAACGTTGGTAATGATGCCTTTGGCATCACAAACATGCTGCACATTCAAGCTATCACTGATTTGCAGAAAAAAAGAGAAAAGCCTTGTTTGTTGTCATTCAACGACTGACAAGTGCGTTGAAACCTAACCACCCTGGCCATCCGGCAGCAAATGACGTTACATCCAAAATGGCAATGCTGGATCAGCGATGTGTTTTAATGATTGTTTCCTCGTTCATCCCAAAAATGTTCATACGAGTGTAGATAATGCGCTCTCTTCATCTCCTTGCTTTGTTTGATGTCTCCTTCTTGTGTCCATAACCACAGCCATGCTTGTGCAATTATGCATACAGACTGTTTGCACGTCTTTTTGAAACGTGTTAAATTTAGAAGTGATGTCTATGTGCAAAATTGCGTTCATGTCTGATAAATGCCTTTGCGGATGCTAAATTCATATATTTACATATTCTCCTCCCAACACATGCAGAATTGTGCATGAACGCCCCAAATTGCATACTCATTGCAGCAGATGTTGTAACTGGATTAGTCGCGCTATTTTGCACACAAACCGTTGCGCCCACTGTTTTGTTTTGTTCAGTTTGCACTTGTTTTAATACACACAAACCTTTAGTAAATCTGGCCCTCTATGTGTGTAGAAAAAAATATACACTTACACTGTCTATCTATCCGTATGTATTCTTAAAAAATCTTATACTGTATATCTGCATGAAAAAAACCTCAGTAAAAGGCAATATCCAGAGCCTTCTTACAAAAGCTGTGATTACATACTTGCATGCCAAGCCTTCTTGCATCTGTGCACCCCTGAGTGAGTGTGGGTGTGTGTCTATGGATACCTATTATATCCAAAAAAATCTGAGACTGCACCAAGTTAACCTCGGATAGGATGATACAATGGACACTGCACTGAGCTGCAACACACAACAGCCTCCGGTCAGCATCACAGTAGTGTGCCTCACCACTCAACAGGGGTTTAATATTCAATTATGAGGGCCCTCTAATTCAAGCTGTTTGGATGGCTTGTGGAAAAATCCCCACTGATTGATGAGTGGGCATTTTTGCTAAATAAGCTCACATTTTGCCCGCGAGGGAGGAAGAAAGAAGACAGATGGCTTGTGGGGGTGTTTTTTACTGACGTGGCAGGAGTTTCTTTTACTTTTTCCTTATGAGTGTGTAGTAAGAGGAGAATATTAGAGTCAGTGTTCAGTCAGGTAAAAACTTGAAATGAAATCATGAAAATGCATCCTTTATCACGTAGGTTTTGGCCATTCTTGATATGCACCTAATCACAATATTGTAGAAAGATAAACTGAACTGGAGGACTTCTACTCAGAAGTGCACTGTGGCATTGCCCTTCCACTGGCTTTTATTTAATAGCTGTGACAGTGTGTCATAGTGTCACATCCAGCTGAGTCTGAAGACGCGTAGGTCTTACAGTGTTGTTCTGACAGACAGCAAGAGGCGGAGAGAATCACAGGCAGATCAGCATTTGCCCGGGCACAGTGCTGAGATCGCAGCTTGTCTGTCATCTCATGGCAGATAAGAGTCTTTAGCAGTCAGGTATTCGGACCTTGCTGGTGGGCTCTTTTCTTGCTTGAAAGCTGGACTGAGATTAAGGCTAAGAGCTCACATTGGAGTGGGGGGGTAGCCGTACCCCTCAGGGGGCAGTCGTTTTCAAAGACCTTCAAATCCCTAACGCTGACACACACACACACGCGCAAAGTTGTGTACAACCCCCACCGACCAATGAAGGGGCAGTACCAAGCCAGCTCATGGGACGCTCTTTTCATATAAATCCCTCCTTTGAGAGACTACTGCGTCCTCCATGCCCTCCATGCCCTTCATGCCCATGTGCATGTGTTTGGCCTCAGACACACACACTCACACAAGAATACATCTTCCTCACATCTCCAAATGAGAACAGCAAAAACATGACCGCGGAGCATGCCAATATGTAATATTTATCCGTTCTTATCTTTATCATCTCACAGAACCAGGTGTATCAAACTCAAGAATATAATCCTCTTTTCTGGAAAACTGTTCAGATGTAACGGTTTTTTTAGGTCACTCAGCAGACTTGTTATAGAATTGTTATAGCTGACACTTGATTTTTTATTTTTTTTTAGTTCAGATTTCAAAGCCAAAACCTTTGTAAATTGAGATGCTTGAGATTTTGATAACTAAGTTTTTACTCGTAAGACTTTCGTGCACTACAGTGATATCTGAACTATCTTCAAGGTTGTTCGCATTAGTGACAAAGACTGAACAAAGTAATGTCTGTCCTGCTCTGTCAGCTGCCTTGGCTTGGAATCTGTAACAAAGGGAAACCACACACACAAATAATTGTTCAGTCTTATTTCAGAGGCTCTGTGTTTTAGAAAGGACTTTTAAATGACTAGAGTTACCCAGACACCTGGAGGCCCTGTGAACTACAGAAGAGAGGATCATGTTATCATCACCCACATCGGCTTTTGTGTTCTGTTTCTTCATTAATTATAAAGTCTCTTTGTTTCTTTCTTTTTCTAATTAAACCTCTTCCCCTACCTTGTTCAGCTTCTATATTTTACCCCACCCCCACCCTTACCCCAGTTTGCTTTGTGCTTTGGTGGCCAAAGGGACGTGTCAGTGGCAGCTGATGGGTAATAAAGCAAAAACATGTCATCTAAGGTTCCAGGTATGCTCACCTGAAGAAGACTTTTCAAAAGCATGACCCCTTTCATGTGATCTCAGTCTCGTTATTGAGGAGAGACTCTGATTGTTTCAAAAACCAAGTTGGATCCAATTATGTCCAGTTGAGTTCAGGACTAAAAGACGACACTAAGGCTTCGATATACAAATTTTATGGAGCTTATGAGATATCGTGCATTTTATTATTTTGTCAATGTCTATACTGCATAGATACAGAGCTAAAGCGTTTGGTTTTATTTCATAAATTAAACATCAAAGTAATTTTGTCTCTCAACTGAATGTGAGAGAGTGGAAACTGCAGTTTGTGCAACTTATTGGCAGTTTATCTGAGAAATATGCAGAAGCCATAAATGTAACAGACAACGTTTAAATTCATCTGTGTTTTGATTATTACTTTTTATGAAGAATTTTTTTCATCAGCTTACATAGACATACCCCCTCCCCATCCCCCAAGGCAGTTTGCAGATACATAAATCTATGTTACCACTACCCAGAATGCAATTTGCCATGAAGTTGTTGCTCATTACCCACTACGATTAATAACAAGGTTTTAGTCTCAACTGCGTACTTTATGTAAATCTGCTGAGAAACACCAGGGCTTTTGCAGACACAAGTCTTTTGTAGCTGCAGATTTTTATGTAATCTTAGAACTGACTTTTTTTTCTCATGACTTTTTTTTTCTTGTGATAGCGCACAGATTTGGAGCAAATGGTGCTAAATGGTGGAGAGAACACAGGAGTCTAAAGGAAAGATGGCAACCTCTGGATGTCCACAGTCACCGTTTTTTTCTTATAAACAGTCTGGATGTGGGTTTGCAGGAAATGGCATCTTTAATTCATTCATTGTGATATATCACTAGAATTTCCATACATAATCGAGCATGATTAGACTCATTTCCTCTTTTCTTCTCTTCCTCCTCTATCCCTCCTCTCTTGAGCCTTTTTCCACATATTGTGGATCTCTTATATAGATTTATTTGATACACATACTCACAGGCACACAACCCTCCTACAAACAGGATCTAAATCTTCTCTTTATAGTTTCTAATCATCTCTCCGCCAGGCCCAATGCATTCTCCATTCTGTGTTGGCAATTTCCAGCTAGATTATCTGTTTCATGTGCTGCGCTGTGTTGATGGGAATGTTAGTTATTAGGTTTACAGAGAGAGGGATCTATTCATCACAAGCGTGTGGCGTTAAATTAGAAGGTCACGTGAACTTTTCTCAGAGACCACTACCAACTGTGTAAGACCATCATCCACCAGTTCATCTGTCAGAGGAGCTAAAAGATTAATAGGCTCCATTTAGCTGACGCACCTCTTAATCTCCAGATATGGAGGGTTGGGAAATATAATCAACCTGTCTTTTGACTAATGAGTAATGGCTTGTGTCGTATGTACAGTGAAGCCAGAGTTTATTGGCTGAGATGCTCTGCATCTTTGCTATCTGAGTTTAATGCATAGTCTGCATGCCATGCAATCTGATAATTAAAGTTGCATAAATCTGCTTTAGAAGGACTCTAATTTCACATTCCATGGTCACCATGTTGCAATTTAAGCTCCTCATTTTGAGACATAATGATAGCACAGGTAGGTCATCAACATCATAATTCAGAGAGGTGTTTCTTCTCAGGTCCAAGGATAGAAAACCATTTTGTGTTTAATTGCTGGGCTTTAATCATATATTGACAAACTTAGTGTCTATATAACGAGTGATTTGGTGTGGCAGGACCTGCTGACAACCACAAAAAGCAAAAAAAAACAAAACATCAACAAGTTGTGCTGTAAAATGCAGGGCAAAACACTGATATGACTTTCACATTTCCAGGCTGAAGCTGAACGTGTGGAAGGATTTAATACTCGGGGGTAAGATCAAATCAGATGCAGCAACTCTATTAAACTAAGGCCACAGTCGACTTACCGCTTTTATTTCATGAGTCCTCCTGGCCTCAGTGTGTTGGCCTCAACAATTCTGACTTCTAGGTGGTGCGAAGACGTGTTGCAGAGACTTAGGCTGTGTTCCGATATCCAAACTTCAGCGAGTACACTTCAGCGCAGTCACTCTCCGAACGGCAAGTAAGTGTTGTTCCAAATCTCATTCCCAATGGTCCACCTACCGGAAGTTACCATCACATTGTCGCCGCCGCACGTCACCCACCAAAAACATTTGAACAGTGAACCGGAGAAATACAGGCAATTATTAAAATGTAAAGCACAAAACTTACATCTGTAAGTTTCGGGAGCTGTAGCCAATCCAGTTGTCGTTGTTAACGTAATGGTAACCATCTCTTTTTTTTTTTTTTTTCAAGCTGAGTTGGGTCTGCCTGGCTCCGCCTCTTCCACTACATAGCCAAGATGGCAGATGTGAAGTACGAAAAGAGCACATTTTTCCACATTCAGCGTTTTGGGCGTTTTGAGTGCACCATCGAGTCCTTCAGTACACTTATTTTTGCCGCAATCGTAATCAGAACACCTACTCACACTGAGTACGGTAAGTATATGGGAAAGTGGATATTGGAACACAGCCTAAGACTTCAATTTTTTAAAGAAAGGCTTAGGAAAACATGGTGGATTTCCTGTCCCTTAAATATTGGCCAGATCAGCTGACATCATATAATCAGATTCTGTTTAAAGATTCAGCCCTCGTCCTCTCAGTTGCTGGACAGACTTCAGCATTCTCGCTGTCTTCCTCCGCTAATGAGCTTCTCACCCAACAAATATAGACTTACTGTTGCATCATGGCATTTTTAGATCCCATAGTTGCATTCCTCTACTGATGGAAAACAAAAAGAAAGCAGCACAACAAAGGCAAACTCATAACCCATGCAGGCTAAGAATCCTGGGAAAAGGCCGGCAGTCCACCCGCCCACCATCACATCACCACCACTATCGCCCTGCAGCATTCTGCAGTTGTGCTTAGGACATGATCTAAGATTTAACAAAAAAAAAAAAAGGCTTTCATTCTCCCAGGGTATTTGTGTTTTATTTATCAGGAAAACACCATGAGCCTTTTTGAATGTGGCTGGGTGTTGTCTGTCTGTCTTTCATATGTGCACAGATAAGAAACTGGCCATAATGAATCTGTTTGAATGACTTGAGATAATGAAGTAGGGCCTTTATGTTAAAAATTTTATCACAGCACTGCTGCCTGTGTGACTACATAATCTCACCCTTCACAAATTCACTTTCGAATTGAGAGGTTCAAGTGGATTGGTTAGAGGCGATTTCCTTTGTGACATTCTTTGATGTCCCAGGAGATTTTGGGCACTGCTGTTAATCTAATCAGCCACTCCATTTTATTGTATATATATATGTGTGTGTGTGTGTGTGTGTACTTACATAAAGATATCACTAAAGAATTCAGTGGATTGCTCATTCAAATCTGCACTGTCATTCACCAACTATGCTCAGCAGAATCAGCAATTTTGCAATTGATTCCACTAATATTGTGTCAAGCCTTCACTTTATCTGGACTGGGAATCTCCAGAGTGACACTTTTTCAAAGAGAAGTGGACTGGATATCAGGGCTGTGATTCTCTTATCTTACCCAAGGGATCTTGAGTGTGCCTTCAAACAGAGCCTGGCATACAATGTCTGGACCTCTCCTGCCTTGTAATTAGATCTTTGCTGCTTTGCATGTAGACGGCAGTCCAGAGGGAGTTTGATCTCTATTCACCTTCACTGACGGATGGAGCTGCATTTGTCACAAACAATCGAGGCTTCACTTGGTGAGATGTTGCCTTCAATGATATGTTCCAAGTCTAAAGCAGTGGTGCGTGTGCAGTTTGACAGCTCTCTGGGGGTTGTGTGGACTTTTTTTTTTTGTATCCCATCCTATGATGCTAATCTGTCAGGAAATATCTGTCTGGAATTGGGTTAAATCCAAATAATGCATACAAAGTTGTTTGTTCAAACTCACCACGAATCATGTGTTGTTGTTTTGTTTTGTTTGTTTTTTTTATCTCATTTTTGTTTGTTTATTTTCTGGTGATACAGGCCCACCTGTAGCTCAAGGGTTGTCCAGCACTGCTGCAAATATATCCCAAAACAAAATAAAAAGCACAAGTCCTACACAGGTCTATGCAGGAGTGCTGGAGAAGAGAGTTTGATCGATTGTTGTGCCTCACGTCCAGGAGGAGCAGTGTGGGTTTGGTCCTGGCCGTGGAACACTGCACCAGCTTTACACCCTCATCAGGGTGCTGGAGGGAGCATTTACCCAACCAGTCAGAGTTGGAGTTGGAGAAGGCATGCACTGCTGTACAGTGCAAAGTAAGTAGCAATTATATAAAACAATCAAATATCCAATATTTAAAAAAAAAAAAAGAAAATCAACAAAATATTCTCTCACAAAATAGATTTACAGTATAAATAAGTTAAGATGAACAATAACAGGTAAAAGACAGATAAATACAAGAAGCACAGAAAAATAAGCAGCTTGGAACTGTTATAATGAAACTTACCTGAGGTCATATTCATAGTGCACATGCGTATACTGAGATTGCTCTTACCTGCCATATTGAATGCACTATTGTCATGTTGGGGGGGGGCATTGCTCGTCATCAGTTAGATTTGTTTCCAGTGAGAGTAGGGCTCCCTTCAGGGCTGACTCTTGTCTCCAGTTCTGTTCAGAACATTTAGGGACAGAATTTTTAGGTACAGCCAGAGGGGCTTGGTGGTGTCGGGATTTCATCTCGGCTTTTTGCAGATGATGTGGTCCTGTTGTCATCATTGGGAGGGGACCTTCAGCTCTGGAGCTGTTTGCAGCTGAGTGTGAAGCAGTGGGGATGAGAATCAGCACCTCCAAATCTGAGACCATGGTCTCAGGTGGAGGTGCTATGTTGGAAAAAGGCAGAATGTCTTCTCCGGGTTCGGAGTGAGGTTCTGCCTCAAGATGAGGAGTTTAAGTGTTTTGGAGAGTCTGCATCTCTTGGCTGACCTGGGAACATCTTGGTGTCCTTCTGGAAGACCTGGAGGAGGTGGCTGGGGATTGGCAGGTCTGGGCCTCTCTGCTTAGATTGCTGCCCCCATGACCTGCAATCCAGATAAATGGAAGTTAAAGAACGGATGGATGGATAGTATACAGGCACTTTGACAGTCATGATGCTAAAGAACGAGGAAGAGAAAGTGTGTGAACCCTGTCATTTAGGCTACTTCATTTTTGAAATAGAGAATTAGCTGCAACTGCTCACATTAAAGTCAGCAGACTCTCAAAGAGATCATTAAAAGTGAATTATCCTTCACAAGGCAACTGCACAAAATGTTAGGTTCCGAAAAAAAGGGCTAGAACTAAATATTAACATAAAATAATAATTATTATTTAAAAAATTATAATTATTTTCTGGATTATAATAGGTTTCTCCCCCAGGCTGTTGTTCTTCTGTAATAGCAGAACGCTATCCTCCCTTTTCTTCCGGGATGTAACATTTTGATTGACAGTATTCAGAAGATCTTTTCACGTGTTTATTCACGAGCGTCTCCTCACTCTCGCGCTCCTGGAGGATGTTTTTTTTTTTTCAGTTTGTAGCAGTGGCAGTTTGACTAATCCTCTGATGTGCTGTGCTACTTTTCTTTTTGAATTGTGTTGTGGTCCGTTTACAGAGATGGAGACCTATTATCTCTCACACACTGAATTCAGCTGACGATGGAGGTACAAATAATTAATGACATTTGTGAAATCTCTCTGAAGATGTTCTAGGAAACTGCATGAGGGGTAAAAATCAGAACATGAAATAAGTTGGAGCGTGTAGAAAAAAGTTAGAGAATAAATTGGAAGATGCCTTTTTTTTTTGTCCCACTTTTTCTGTGTGAACATATTTATCCCCATTTTGAGGTTGAAAGTCATGAAACATCATCAGTGTGTCAAAAAAACAGGCTCATAAACAGAGTCAATGTGAAAGAAGTCAGAAAGCAGCCAGAAGTCAGTCCTTGTTCACAGAATCAGTCATTTTATTTTTATATTTGTTAACGTCCACGTATGGTTGCTGTAATCATGGTGGTGCTGGTGGTGATGGGGACTTGTTTTGTAGTCACAGGACCTGGTCACCTTCCACTTTCTAAACTGACTCCTCTAAGAAATATTCTAGAATTGAATCTGACTGACCAAAATCAGGTTGACAGGACAATGATCCCTGAAAAAGAAAAGAATCAACACGTTGCAATGTCTCGGTGAAAGTACAGATGCGATGCTGGGTCTTTAAGAAAGCTGCACATAAATGAATACCGACAAACCTCAATGAGCTACAACAATGCTGTAAAAAAAGAGAGGGCACAAAGGTGTGAAAGATTGTAAATGTCATAAAGAATATGATCATGGCAAGATATTGCTGATAAATATGGTTCTGCAAGCAACTGAATTTTGACGTTCACTGAAGCCACTTGAACCCAGTTATTGCGGCATGAAGATGAGAGATTCGCTCAACAAATTTGCGCAACAAAGTGGTCAATATTTTTTTCATTTGATCGGTTCCAATGCTGTAGGTCTTTCAAGACCAAATATTAGTTGTGACGCTGCAATCAAGTTTACAACACTTCCCTGAGAAGGTCTATTCAGGGGTCCTGGAGAGGAGGGGCCGTTGAATACTCCAATCCTGGACTGAGGAGGAGCAGCGTGGTTTTTGCCCTGGTCATGGAGCAGTGGACCAGCTATACACCCTCTTTGGGGTCTTGGAGGCTGCATGGGACCAGTCTCCCAACCAGTCTACATGCGTTTTGTGGACTTGGAAAAGACGTTTGACTGTTTCCCTCTGGGGACTCCTGTGGGGGGGTGCTTCGGGAGTATGGGGTACTGGATTTCCTTGTACAGGCTGTCCGGTCTCTGTATGACTGGTGCCAGATCTTGGTCTGCGTTGCCGGCAGTAAGTCAGATTCATTTCCAGTGAGAGTCGGACCTTTCTCACAGATTCTGTTCATAACCTTTATGGACAGAACTTAGGTGCAGCTGAGGTGTTGAGGGGATCTGGCTTGATGACCTCAGGAGCCAGTCTCTGCTTTTTGCAGATGATCTGGTTCTGCGGGGTTCATAGAGCCAGGATCTCAGGCTCTCACTGGAGCGATTCGCAGCCAAGTATAATCAGAGTGTAATGAGAATCACATTGGACACATTGGAGAGTTGCACAGTCTGAAGGAAGGTGAAGAGATGAAATACACGGAGAAGGAAACACGAGAGGAGGAACTCCAGGAACTACCATAATAGGAGAAGAAGGAACAGTTTGCGACGCAGTATGCAGCAATTTTGCCATTGTCTTTTGTTTCAGTTACAGTTTGTCCAAACATCATGCAAAGCTGCTGTCTTTCTGCTACAATAAGGAGGCCTGCAGGATGCGGCTCCTGCCATCTAAAGTAGGTTCTGGATTTCAGAACAACAGCACTTCCGTTCACACTGCTATTCAATATGTTTGAGGAACACAGTGAGATTCAGTGGAATTTACCTTTTTTTCTGCTCTTTTTCTTCTACTTCCCTTACAGCTGACATGTTGCTCTCCTGTTAGCACATGCTGTATGTTTGCCATTTTTGGCTGTGAGGACATATTAAAAATGCATTTTTGTTTATGAGAGCAGACTCAGATGAAATGCTCTGACACATGTAATGTAGGTTAATGGAAACATTCTTTTCATACTGATATTTGTGCATTTGGTCTCTAGTTCAGTCAGGAACCCTTCTACAGTCTCACAGTGTTTTAATTACCAGTGAGAAATTTATTTCTGCTCCTTTCTGCAAAGCTAATTACATTTAATGATTGTATCACCAGCAGGAAACAACTCAGATACACAGCAAATGTAATCTAGGTTGAAGGTGATCAAAGAACAATTGTGTTTTTTTCTTCTAATATGCAATGATTCATATCCTAGATAAATTAAAACATTGACATTTGGAGCTCATCTTGTTGCATTTTTATTGTCTTGCCAGGATCATACCTCAGTCAGGCAGTTTGAAAAACAATATTCACAGCAAATTAGAATAATTTATATGTTCAATTATCATTGGGAATCACAGACAATGAGACATAATCACAGATGTAATGGTCTTATTTTTGGTTCATAATGTAGTACATGATAAATCATTGCATATATGTGTTCTAATCCTTTTTTCTTAATTTGCTATTCGTTTAAAATCTAATGAGGGCTGATGAGTTTTTACTCTGTTTAAATTCATTACCCCAGCTCTTTTTCTCCTGTGGTTCCACTCTCCTCTGAGTAAAAATGCTTTTGTACATACATATTTCAGAGACATTCCAGCATCTGTGTCAGCTGGGAATTTGAAAGACCAAGATATGAAGATCTTAAAGGGGAAGCCAGCACTAAGCCAACTAATTTCATGTAATATATTCACAGCTAGACTCTTGCATTTTTTTCTTGCTTTGTTTTTTTTTTTTTTTTTACTAGGGAACACTAGATGGCACTATAGATATATAATCTATCTGAAATCCTATTGCCTTCCTCATCCAATCTCTTGCTCTCATACACAAAAAGAAATTACAGACCAGCTTTTGTTGTGTCATGCACATGGGATGCTTAGAGGACCTATTAAGATGTTCTGTGAACTACATTCTTTAGCCATGTGTATGATACGAGTATTGTCCTATGTGCTAAGAAACCCTGAGACTGTCATTAAATATTTTAAAATGAGCTGTGGGAATTTTACAAGCACGTGTTTGTGGCTGTCTGTACATTGTGCATGGAATTAAGAAAGGATGGATGTGGGATTGTTTGCATGAAGGGTGTTGTTTGCATTGCAGGCACACAAATCTGTGTGTTTGTTCTTGTGTGCTTTGCAGTCCTTTTAACAGTGCTCCTCAGCTGAATGTGTATTTTGTGTCATGCACTTAATCTGTTCCATATTTTGGATTAGCATTCAAATAGACCGGGACACATGGCTTCTTTACTACACTCCTCTCACATAAATTCTTACTTCCTGTTTAACATTTATCCTACAGACTGCATAAATAGAACTGGACAAAAACCCTATGTGATGTCACCCACCCTCTGAAGAATTGGCCTAAAGCCAAATCTTTTAGGCTCTGGATATTGCTAGCTCTGTTACCTAAATTTAGCTATTTTAGCTTGGATTAGCTCATGTTAACCTATGATATAAGAGTGACTGAATGATCAAAGGCAGAGATCCTGCGAGTGCTCTGGGTGCTATAAGAGGTAGCAGCCGTCAAACTAGAGGCCTTCAGGCTGTAGGTCCTTCTGATAGCCTTCACTAGCATACTTTGACCAGGAGTAAATGTAGTTGCTTCAGGATGTAAGCCAAGAACAGAGCCAAAGTGGTGTGCTAGCACAAGTAACTGAAAAATAAGAGTGATTCTAACTTCTTAAATATTAATTCACAGCTCAGATGTCAAATTCAAATCCAAAATGCTTAATGTTAAGGACTGTAGTTACATGGATGACAGGTGGCTGTTGATAGACTGTAATGCAGCTGTCAGTCAAAAAGCCAAACCCCCAATCAGCATAAATTAGTTGCCTTATATAATGAGAGTCATACACATTCTTCCCCCATACAGTTGTCATAGATATCAAATGTAGCTTCTGTAAATGTGTTTATTCTGCTGCAGATTTGGACACATGGCGGTTAGCACAGATTGACTCACTTCTGGGGACAGCCCTTATGGTCATTGGAAGAACTACATGCTATCAGTTCTAAAGCTTCAGCTCTCCCATCTTCCTCTTCTCCTTAGAAACATGTTTATTCCGGGTACCCTAATGATTCACTGTCCACCACTCATCTTCTATTTTCTCTTTTTACCCTCTTGCCCTTTTCTTCCCTCTCCCATATGGCTTTTACTCAGTAATGACCAGTACCATTTAGCAGGCCCTGCTTTGGCACAGCTGTAAGCGACCAAAGCATCAATACTCTAGAAAGTGGCCAAATGCCCAAATTCCTAAATGCAATAAAATGTGTCCCCTGATGAACACTTGTGCTGGAACATGATTTCAAATGGTCAATTTTGGAAGCCTTGTACAATTTTCAGACCCTTAACAGTGACACATGGTCCTCGTTGTAACACTTTTTTTTTTTTTAAAGATTCCAGTATCTGACTATAACCCTGCAATCAAGCCTGTACCATGCTTCAGTCAGCTCCCTTACTGCGCAACTTTATCAAGGGCAGTTAGTGGGTTTCATCAAGTATACCTTATGTGTTATAAAGTTTGACAATTTCGTCAGGTATAATTTGGCTGGCTCTTTCTTCTTTTTTTTTTTTTGCCCAGAGACCAAGAGGTTGTTGTAATGCCTGTGAACTACGTAGACATTGTCAACAAATTCTCATGTGTGCAGGCCTAAGAGAAATGTAAGCTAATTATCAGTACTCTTCAGCCAGCAGGGCTTTAAGCTGTTTTAGGCTCTCTTCCCACCTCTTTTGACCAATTACTGGTCAGCAATCCTTTTTCGATTGCTGTGAAAGCCTCTACACACAGGCCTGCTCGGGCGATCTATTAGGTTATTGGTGTCTACCATAGCTAAATGGCGAGCAGCTTGTGCTGTGTTTGTGAAAACACCAAGCAACAAAGTAAGCTATCAGCGAGCGCATGTCGTCTTATGTTTTTTTAATCACATAAATGGCGCAGCAGGCAGCGTTCTCAGCGAGTTAAGCAATATTTTTACTTTGGCTGTTTCTGACTGAAATACAGCATGAAAGGAAACACAATCAGTGAAATGCTATAGTGCTGTTAAGCTTGAACTGCGTGAATGCAAATATTGTCCTCAGCTTACATCACATGACAAGAAACTCCAGCCAAGTTACATAACGATATCTATATTTAGCTCTATAGTATAACTTCATATAATTAAGCCCTCCATAATTTATGCTGGACCTGCTGTTGTTCTGTTGGATATCTATCCAGCACTTTCTAAAGTTGTTGGGATTTGCCTTTTTCTGACCTTTTCTCAAACAGAACTAGGAGATCAGTTGCAGAGGAAGCTCTGTCATCTTTAAACAAGCACAGTGTTCATCTCCAATGTTTATTCTCACTAATAAGAACACTTCATTGTCAAGAGACTCGTCTGGCAGTGTGTATCTGTGTGTGTGTGAGTTTGCATGTTTGTGGAGACTGATGGAGCTTTGCATTCCCACAACAAGGCCACTAAGCTTCATATAAAAAAAAAAAAAGTAAAATAAAACAAAAGCAGAGGCAGGTTATACACTCTAGTCTGTACAGGAGGAATGGTTTTACTCAAACATTGATGAGGAGCTTTAGACTTTGAGACAAAGCAGAGATGTTTGAGGGTAAAGTGATTCAAAAATATATCACAGAAAAGACTGCTTTACACAGCTGAAACTCTACAAGGTCTCTAGTAACTTAGAGTTAAGTTGTATTACAAAGTAAGTGATATATAAAGATGGGAGACCTTGGAAAAAGAAGCATTACACACATCGCAGGCTCACTCGTTCACTAATATGTTGCACCACAGAGGTGTGGTCTCGGATCACATGACTTGGACTCAAGTTAGATTTTCCTCATTGATTCAATGACTTTAGATTCAACAAAATGTGAAAAGACTTGCAACTAGACTTGGACTTTTACACCAGTGACTTGTGACTTGGCTTGGACTCAAACTGGCTGACTTGAAAATACTTGCTACTTTTCCCTAAAACCCAGATTAAAACATGTCATTTAAAAGTCAAGTTCAAGCCAGTTAATTTCACTCATGTTACCACGGTGAAGCATGGTCATGTCTGTCAGCACAGCCAATCAAAATGAACCAGAATGAGCACCAGCACTTGGTAAATATGTTTCCACAATTAAATTAATTTGGCTACAAAATGTACGAAAGTAGTTAACACAAAACAAATTACTCAAACCATGCGGGTCAAGAATCACAGACGGAGATGGAACAACTTCTGACTTTGTTCAACGTTTGAACTTGGACAAGGAAAAGTAGGAGGTTCTCTCATGCTATGTGGTATATCAGTAACATTTAACATATAATTGCACTTGGAAGGACTTGAAATTTGAAGTCTGTTGGGACTTGACTGCGTTGGACTTGAGGACAAAGACTTGAGGCTTACAAAACAATGACTTGGTCCCACCTCTGCTGCACCATGCTGCAGATTGTTCCCATAAGAGGTCATAATGGCTTTCCTCTTACACATGGAGCACGGTTATAAAATACAGACTGTGCTGCACAGCAGCTGATACCAAGAACAAGAAAGTCAGCAGTTGCAGTTCTGTCTCCATGTTAGTGTTTACGTTGTCGTTAAGGTGCCTCAATGTGCCTCCAGTGATGGTTACACAATAGAGACTCGATGGATCAGGAAAGGGTCTGTTGTGACCAAGAAGATGACAACAATAAAGTAAATGTGAGCAACTACATCTCTCCAAGTGCTTTCATTTACGATATAGTGGATAATGTAT
>JBAMYA010095527.1:0-21136 GCA_037176975.1 Arrhamphus sclerolepis | reverse complement strand
ATTCAAACCTGGATTAAATCATCTCTATTCAAACCCGTATTAAATCATCTCTATTCAAGCCTGGATTAAATAGTTTCTATTCAAACCTGGATTAAATTGTCTGTATTCAAACCTGGATTAAATCGCCTCCATTTCAACCTGGATTAAATCGCCTCCATTTCAACCTGGATTAAAAGATTCACTTCTGTGAAGTTTGACGTTTTAATTTGTGTTTTAAACCCGACTTCATGTAAACCTGAAGTCCAAACACCAGTAAAACAAGAATATACAAAATTAATATCTGATAAATAAAAATTAGATGAAGGAAAGGAGCATGAATTCTGTTTTTTACAGCAGAGGGCTCTCTGAGAGGGAAACAGCTCTTTATTGAGGATCAGTAAACAAACAGCTGCTCAGTAAATCATCACACTGGTTCTGGATGTTTCCAGACTGAGTGTTTGTGACTCACCAGAAACACGTCAGTGAACCCTCAGCTCCAGAATAAAATCTACAGTTAAAGATAGCCAAGGCACATTCACAGTTTCTGTCATTCCAACTCAACAAAGGGCAAGTTCTGTTGGTGGGGCTGAACCCTTTAAGATTTAATCAACTGTTACACTTTCAGAAGAAAATACTTTTGGACCTAAAGTTCATGGTTGAGGGGCAAAAGTATCAAAGTTGAAAAAAAAAATCCAGGAAAAAAGTCAGAATTTCAAGCATTAGTGACTTTAAAAAACTGACTTTATAAACTCACATTTGTGGAGGAAGAAAAATTTAAAAAGTAATTCTGAAGTTTTTACAATGTGACTTCATACATTTGTCATAGAGTAGCAAGAAAAATCCCAACATTAAAAACTAGAAAGAAAGGTCAGAATTTCTGACCGTGTAAACTCTTAAATTAATAATAATTCATTGGATTTATATAAAGATGCTTCCAAAGATTTAAATTTGATAAAAAAAAAGAAAAAAAGAAAAAATAATAATTTAATCATATCTGAACTCTGAAACAGAAAAAAAATTTTGAAAAGTAACAACTTTAGGGATTAAACAAATAATTCAGATTTTTTTTTTTTAAATGCAAACATGGAAAAAAAATGACTTCATTCACTCACAAATTTGAAAATAGGAAAATAAAAAAAGACTGTAAACTTTATAAACTCACAAATTAAGAGGAAAGTCAGCAAGTGATTTTGTGAACTAAGAACTAAGACACTTGGGGGGCCCCCTGGTGGCCACAGCGGTTCTGTACATCTGTGTAGTCTTGAAGCAAGAAACAATTCTGTCAAACTGACGAGTCTTTCATCAACAAATAACCAAATCTCTTAAAAACATGACTGTGGCGTCACATAACTTTACAGATCAATAAAGCTTTATTGAACTGACCTGAATTTGCTGGTGTTTCATTATTTAATCCATAAGAAAATAGTCATTTTCAATATCAGTGTCTCCCCCCCCTTTTTTTTTTGAATGACATGTTTATATGTGCAACACCAGAATCAGAACCATCAGATCAGCTGTCCAGCACGGCGGTGGAGGTATGATGATACACCAGCTTTAGATATCTGAGTGGTAAAATACTAAAAACTCACAATAATGACATCATTTGTTTTTAAAAGAGTGTTCACATTTGAAGTGAGCGTACCTGAAGGACCGGCTAGAACCGGCTACAACCTACAACCTGTAAACGCATCGTTGTCTACCACTAGATAGGGGTGTTTGGTAAATGCTCTCTGGACCCGGTCAGGGTCCCATTACAAACCAGCCCGCTAGCTTGTCCCCCGTTTGGTGTGTTGGCGCTGCTTTTGCTCAGGAACTCGCCCCCCCGCAAGGCAGCCTGGTCCTCGGGGGTCCGCCTGTCTCTGGTGGGCGTGTCCGTCTGTGGCATCGTTCGACGGTGGCAGCGCAGTCGAATGGCATACAGAGTTGTGGTCAGCAGCAGACTGAGGCACAACACCAGCAGGACTGACACCACCACCAGCTCCTTCAGGTAGGAGGGGCATCGGGACGACAGCAGTGACTCCCCATCCTGGAAACCCGACCCCCTCCATCCAGACTCCTCTGGCCGCGTGGTCAGGTTTGTAGTAAACTGTCTGGTGGTGGTGAGACTGTTCCTGGTGGATGCTCCTGGCCTGTTTAGGCCAGATCTCGTACCCGTGGGGGTGCGCGGTCCGGGTCGAGTTCCAGCCTGGGTAGGGGCTCGTGTCTGGGGTGGGTTAGGGCTGGTTGGAGTTTGGGCCACGGGGGTGCTCCTCTGCTTGACGTGGTAGATGGCGGTTGTCTGGCGGTAGCCGTTCTCCGTGGACAGACAGAGGTAGTGGCCCAGCGTGGCGGGCGTGGCCACGAAGCTGAGGCTACCGTCGTCCAGGTGCAGGTACAGGTCCGAGGACAGCCGGCTGTTGGGACGCTCCCACTGCTGCCGGGACAACTGTGACGCCGCCGGACAGTGAAGCCGCACCACTTCATTCAAAGATACCGAGACCAGCTCGCCTGCAGGACATGAGGCTGAAAAACAGATTACAGATTAGAGCTAGTACCTGGAGCACTCGGCTAGGAAGAAAATTAAAAGTGAAACTGGACTGAATCCGGTCAGTCTTCATCTACAGAAACCTGCATTATCAATTCCACAAATCAAATCTGTGGCAGTGGCCCAAAGTTACTCTCTGGCCAGTTGTGTTGGTCAACAACTTGTCCTGTTTCCCGGATCAATGACATTTCTCGGCTACCATAGAGGGAAATGAGTCTTGGGAAAAGGAGCGGGACAAAGAGTGGTTGCAGTATACCACCAAAAAATAAATAAATCCTACACAGTGTCCCTTTAAGATCTTTTTAGGGTGTCTCTCCAGGAATCTTGAGCCACAGTTTGATGATGTCACCCACCTGTTAAATTCAGTCTTAAACATCTTTCAGGACCAAACACTAATTAACGCCTGAACGAAGGCATTTTTGTCTTCTTTCACCCTCTGTGAAGTTCACCGTTACAGGCCTTCTGGTTTTCACAGCGTAGTTTTCCCACCTCAGTCTCAACAGGTTAACAACAGTTACATGTGAACTGAGAAAAAAACAACTCAGAAAGCGCTGTTGTCCGTTTAACCTGCTATGATGTTTGAGAGTGGTCAGTCACAGACAGGGTTGGGTCGTTAAGATTTCATCAGTTTGAATTCCAGTTTCGGTTCTGCATTTCAATTCTGATTCCGATGGGTTTCCTTTATCGATTCCATAAAACATGAAAAAATAAGGGCAAATGTTTAAAAATGTGATGTTCTCTTATCTAAAAGTAAATGGATTTATGTTTCTTTTTATAAGTACTGGCATTCAGTATGCAAGGTTATAAGAGCAACTCAACAGCAAAAAGTAAAACAAAGTAAGAATAACCACTAAATTAGAAAAAGTAACTTGCACCTGAGTACTTTTAAATAACATGTCCAACACTGGCTGCCTTGTCTTTGCCCTTCGGAGTAAAGTGACACCACATTTTTGATAGTTTTCCATGCTCCACGCCAAACTCCATGGAGAAAAAAAACAGCCAGGAGATTAAAATGCTGCGGTTTCCTTCCTCGCTGTGGTCTGCTGTATTGTGAAGTTAAAAACAGCACTCTTAGTGCAGGTAACGTCGCCCGATTAGACCCACTGTTCAACTTGTGGTTTTACATGGCAGCTTTGATCAGTTTATCTAGCCTAAGCAGAGGCGTTTGTTTGACGTGTTGATATTATGGATGTCCTGCTTGTGCCTGGAACTGATAAGCAGAACCGAAATATGAAAAAAACAAACAAACAAAAACATGTTGGGCACCTGGAATCGACATGTTCTTGTCAAATCCTACTCAGAACCAACATTCGGTCCCCATTCCTATTCACAGGTATGGTTACCATAGTGATGAGTGAGCCTGCAGCCCCTCCCTTCTCTGTTCAGGTTTCCTCCACTGATATCAGTGTGTTTCTATAATATTTAGTGAATTTTTACACCAACAGGAAGTAGCACTGACACCCCTTCAACATGTCATCAGCAATTTTCTAGATATGTGTTTGTTATTTTATAGCAGATTAATAAAGGGAAACAGTTAATTCAGAGAGGTTCACAAACTTTTTCTTGAGGCTCAGAAAAATGAGTCTTACCTGTGGGCAGTTTGCTCAGACTGAATCTGGTTCGCTGCGTTAATGAAACGCTGTTGCAGGTCTCCTCAACATTTCCTCCATCCACATCCTGGCTCCTGAAGATCCAAAAACAAAAGCGGAAACTCAGAGAGTGTTACAGACTTTACTGCCAAGTTCATACAATTTCTGCCGTCAGGCTAAAGAAATTCTTATATTTACTCTGACTGGGCGGTAGAACCTCAATTCAATATCATCATTAACTGAACATGTTACCGTGACGATGATTAAAAAGAACAGAAATAATTGCCATGGGC
The DNA here is from genome assembly GCA_037176975.1 of Arrhamphus sclerolepis. Lineage (NCBI taxonomy): Eukaryota > Metazoa > Chordata > Actinopteri > Beloniformes > Hemiramphidae > Arrhamphus > Arrhamphus sclerolepis. Next base: position 16,751 of record JBAMYA010095527.1, on the reverse strand, counting down.
AAGATTACAGTGTAGGCTCTATATTTTCGAAGAATTGCTCAGCTGGAGGCCTGGAAGGGTCCAGGAGACCTCCAGAACCTTCCAGACTGATCCAGAAGCAGTCATGGTGGTCTGTTCAAACCATATTTCCTTTAAAATATTAACGATCTCTTAAATCTTTTATGTAAACCGAAAATGCTAATCGCTTCATACTGAAGTAACAACATTTAGTTGTTTGACACCACAGAGCGACTCGGCTTTTACTTTAAAAAAATAAAAAATAAAAAAAAAATAAAAAAAATCCCCTAGATGTGACAAATAATTAGTGGCTTCCTATGATTTTATAATTTATAACAATCCAAATCAAGCAATTGGAACTGTTAGCAATACTTTATCCAGCCAGATGCAACATCTCAGTACCAAATAATTGCTGATTTTAAAGACCTTTGATGGAAGGGGGAGGAGTCAAGACAAGACTAGCCCCGCCTTCTTAAAAACAAAAATGCATAAAATAAACCAACAGAATTCTTCTGTACCACATCACATAAATTTATATCAAGGAATAAAGCTGACTAATCAGATGCCAGGACGTAATTTGACATGCTTGACTGACACGAAGCAAGCAGCTCTGCTTGTTTATCTCACAAAATGATGTCATTTTGTTCTTGCAGCTTCTTCTCGACATAACATCTTGGTGGAACTTTTTTTTCTCGTGTGGTGTCCGAGAATTGTTCTGTGATTGGTCACAAAAATGGAGTGAGTGTGGTTAATATGGGAACGTGGAAGTGCAATGTCCCGATCAGAACCAACTTTGCTCTTGTTCTTACAACCTCAAGAACAAGAATACATTTATCTGTTCTTGTGGACTATGGATCAGCCCTTAGAGTCCAAAGATGTTACTTCAGTGACCAGTTTGAAATAATTTAAAACCTCACAAGCACTAAAATACCAATATTTTTACAGTCAATGGTTTTGAAAAGTGAAAAAAACAAACAATGTAAAAAGATAAAAAGATGCAAATAGCAAAGTTAACTTTCACTGGCTGGTTTTGTGACAGTTTTTGAAGTTAAAGGTACTCACAGAGTGGTTTTGGTCTCAGAGACCTCCACGCAGGTCTTGCTGACCTGGTCCCAGCCACAGAATGGGTCCCTGGACAGAACGCACTGAGCGCAGGTCCAGTAGAAGGAACAGTTGGCTGTTGGGATCTTTACCACCCCCTCCGATGTGCCAACATATATCACACCCTGCATGGAGACAGAAATACACCAAACCTGTTCAGAAGACCCTTAAAACTCCCCTACAGACGGTCTAACTCTAAATGAGAAAAAAAGAAAAAAGAAATCAGAACTGTTATTGTGACCCAAATGAAGTTCAGATCACATGTTACCATGAATTACTGCAGAAAACCAGTAAGATCCAGAGGGGTTCACACACTCTTTTGGGGATTCAGTTATGGAGCAGCCAGTTATGAATTAAAGGGTTGTTATCTTTAAATCTGTGACTCCACCTAAAAGTCTCAGTGGGCACCTTGGGAATGGAGAGCTTCAGGCTCCTGACCGGCTGAGGCGGCTCGAAGACCTGAACCTCCTCAATGATGTGGGCCCCGCTCTGCAGCAGCACAACTTTGTGTAACTGGCCAGCTTCTGTGAGACGGGAAGAGACAAAATACTGTAAAACATTCAGAAACACGTTAGCATTTTAAATAGTAATTCTGGACAACCCCGTATCATGAACCCTCCACCACCATGCTTGATAGTGGGTGGGAGCTGCTGCTGCTGAAATGCTGTACTGGTTTCACCTGTGAGCAGAAACAGGACTGTGTAGAGTTTCCCATTGGCTGCCTGGACCCTCTGGACGCTCAGATGGCTGTAGGTGTGTTCAGCTGACACCATGGTCAGACTCCTTCCAACTGTCCGCACACTTTCTTCAGCCAGGAAATTTTCTTTGACGAAGCGTAGGGCGTTATCCGACGCATTGTGGAGACCACACTACGACACAAAAGAGTCGGACTGTTTCTGTCTGGAGCCAACACGGGGACTCTGGACCATGGTTTTATTACATCCAGACTGGATTATAGCAACACTGTCCTTTCTAGTCTCCTCCAGAAAAATATTTCACAACTACAGTAGAGCGCCTATGCTGAATAAAGCAACAAAAGTGCACATGCAGTATTTATATTATTTCAACTCTAACTACATTTTGTACTTATATCTATCTATCTATATATATATATACACACACACACATATATACATACATACATATATACACACACACGCACACAGATACACACATAAATATATATATAAATAAATTAAATTTCTTTGAAGTCTTTCAATTTTTTTATTCATGAATATCCTATTCTTGGCACAAGACTGTTTGTTTATTTATTCAATGGCTTGTGTGTGTGTTTCCTCTATTTCTATAACATGTTTATCTTTGTGTGTGATTGTACTTATTTCTGTACAGAACTTCACACAGCATAATTTGTATGAAAAGTACAAATAAAATTTGATTGATTTGACACAAAGAGTACAAACAGGATTAACTTTCAGCAGACTGGAATGAGACTAGAACATTTCTGAAGCATCTACTGTCCAGTGTCCTATAGGTTTCCTAAATATTCTCCAAATGCACAAACTAAATGAAAACAATGAGACTGAACAGAAAGGGGAGGGGCTGCAGTCCCCCTCGTCTCCCTGGTAACCATGTCAGTAAACATGTGTAACACCCCTCCCCTCTGCTTCTCTCTGCTGAATGACTCAGCATTTTCTCAAGCCTTTTTTTTCTCTCCAAATCTGAGTTTATAAATACAGAAACTCAGTTTTTGTGGTAAAATGTCAAGTTTATGAAGTCACAAGTTCTTGCAAATTTGTGGGTTTAATGAAATAAATTCTCAGTTTCTTCCCTTAAAATCCCATCTTCAAATGAAATTTATGACGGGGAGTTTTCTACTTCCAAGGACCATGTAATAATCCAGGTACCAGTCGGAATATATTTCATGACGGACACATCTGTTTACCTCTCCTGGATTAGCGACCTTCTCCTGAACTCGTGAGCTCCACTGTAACGTGTCTCTGTTTAGGACTTTGTAGTTTCCGGAGAAAACCGCTTTGATGTCAGTGAGACGGAACGAACACACTGCCGACCGTCCAGAGTTGACCAACCTGGTTGAAGGAAAACAACTATGAGCTCCTGTTTCAGGGTGGGCAGATGGGTGGGGATGACTGTTTTCATTTAGTTTTTACCTTGTGATGCACTTTGTGCTGCATTTTATTGTAGCCTACAGAACGTGTCACATAAATAAAGCCTGATTTGAAAATGTACTGAAACTGACCCCAGACCTTGAGTTTTAGTTTTGTAAAACCTAATATCCTAGCTAGACAGAAATTCACTATAATCATGGTAGATTTTAGTTTAGTTTAGCACTGCAGATTACATTATTATATTAAAAATATGAGCTTGCTGTTATTGGCCATACAGAAGCTGGTAATTATCATTATCATTTTTTTCATATTGAGCATCTCTGTCTGTACTGAGTGCAGATGGACAGATTTTGTCAGAATGATGTAAGGTAATGCTAAAATAGATAAGCTGTGTTAATTGAACAAATGTGGGCATGTTAAAAGAAGTTTCCAGACTTGCTCCAGACACCAATTTGTCTGTTCTCTATTTTTTAATTATCTATTTATTTATTTTTTGATTAACTGGAGGCGACCATTCCCGCAAATTTAGTGATTCAAACCAGGTCCTCAGAAAACATCTGGCTGACATGACAGAGGATTTGTCCTGCTCTCTTTATGACCCCTCCAGAGCTCCCCAAGGATCTGTCGTTGGACCTCTTTTACTTATTTCATATGTTGATCCCGATTAAAATGTTTGTCACTGTTCATTTTATGCTGATGATACTGTGATATTTTTTGCTGCATCCACACCCGATGCAGCTCTGAGGGAGCTGCAGTCTTAATTTGCTCAATGTAAATCGTGTGACGAAATGTGTTTTGAAAGCTAACAAGAATAAATGTAGGATATTCTCCAACAAAGAACTGAAGCCATTGACTCTCGCAACCACTACAACCCTTCTGGAGTCTGTTATTGAGACTGTACCCCACAGGCACCTTGGAATTGTATGAAATAATTCTTTATTTTTTATTTCTCAAACAAACAAACAAAAAAAGGTTTTATTTCAAGATTTAAATAACTTAAGGGCAGGAACAGGTTCGTTGCTATCTATGCTTGATTATTGTGATGTCATTTACATCATTCAGTGATTCAGATAAATGAGGAAAGTGGACTGAACCAGTGGTCTACTTACTTTGCAAACACAATGGACTTAAGCTGATAACACATGAATCAATCTAATTTATCATGTCATGGGAAGCTGAAAGCATATTTATCAGCCAAAACATGGATTCAACTTTCTTAAAGCCAACGCCAAAAAAAGAAAAAGAAAAAAAAGAGACTTCAGGAACAACAGAAAATAGCAGTCAAAGTTGTAAACATGTCATTACCTACCACTGAGAGGTGAAGATGCCGTAAAAGAGTGTGTCGTCTGCTGGAGCTCCCTCTGCTGGCGGGAGGATGTCCATGTCCTGGATGACGTTGTAGGGCAGCTCGCCATCAGCCTGGCACAGCAGCTGAGCTTTGGCAAATGTGGTCCACCGTCGCTGGAGAGTCCGCTGACCTCCAACGTCACTCTGCATCAGGAGGAGGAGGAATCAGGTGTAAAACGGGTAACGCGGCCCTGAATCCAGCTGGAGCACCACTTTAGTTCATTAGGTCTTTGAACCTGCAGCTGTAAGTGGGAGCCAAGATTCAATCCATCTCACCACGTCTGAATAATGACCACAAGGTTTGGTCATCTAGATTTCATATCTCTAGCTTCAGGAATTCTTTCCATTCATTCAGTTAATTCCAGAAAACCACAAACTTGTTAGTCGGTCTAACATTACGGCCGCTGTTGAACACTCACCATGCAGATCTGAGAAACACGAGACACGATGAATCTGTCGATGAAGTCATACTCTCTGCCCACCTCACTGAAGAAGAAGTAGATCTTCTCCTCCTCTGGGATGAAGCTGGAGCTGATGAAGGTCGGATCTGTGGCAAAGAAACGGCGAAGTATGCTGAAGGTGAACGCTTGAAGGACAAGATTCTAATTCTGAGGGACAATTACAGATTAGGACATAATATAATCTGAAAAAAATAAATGTGCATGAGTTTTAGAGCCAAAATGCCTTGAGGAAACAAAAGATCACACAATATCATGAAAACAAAGTCATATCATGTTATGAGAATAAATATTTAAATTCATAAAGAGAAAGAAAATCATAATTTTATGACCCTAAATATAAAGTTACAACAAATTCTGTAAATTCAGAGAATAAATCTGTAATTTTACGATTTAAACATAAAGTTTAACATTATGATAATTAAGTTGTACTTTTACAGGCAAACAGCTGGAATGTTTTGAGATTAAAGTAAATGAACAATATTTAACAATAAAAAAAAGTCCTAATTTATACGAAAAATTTGGTGAATCTTAGATTTAAGTTGTCATTTTAAGTAGGGAAAAATGTAATTTAGCAAGAAAAGTAACAATACCAGAATAAAATGGCAAAATTACTAGAAAAAAGGTAATACTATAAGCATAAATTTTATTTTATTACCAGAAAGCTGAAAAATTAACAAAAAAATATGCAGAGAATAATTTTGCAATTTTATAAAATATATCAAATGTCATTTGAATAAAATCTCAAATATTCGTGAAAACAGAGTTAATAATTGTATGGTTAATGAGTTATGAGGTTTTGAGAAAATCATACTAAATATACAAGAAAAAGTCATTCTAAGTGAATTAATGTTTAAAAAAATTACGATGTAAAAATCAGCCCCACTAAGAATCAAGTTGTACTCTTACCAGAGAAAAAAAAAGTTATTATTAATAAATCATAAGATAAAAAAGCGCCAGTATTACAAGAACAATTTAACAAATCCTGAGACTTGAGTTGTAATCTGAAGGATTTTTTTTAAAAATGTGTTAATTCGAAGTTAAAAGTTTTAATTTTGCAAGAAGAGAGTTCAGCTGAGAATAAAAGCACCAAAATAAACATAATTAGAAGCCAGATGTTCATATGGCCTCAAATCACCTAAGTGGTCACAAAAATGTGGACTGTAGAGAACAAACATGTAACTCTGAGTAGAAGTCAGTTAATCTGGAGACCACACACTCACCCTCCAGCCATCCTAACGTATCGTCCAACTTCAGATCAACACGCTTCCCCTCGCTGAGGTGTCTGGAGATGACTGGTCGGTTCCCCCTGTAGTCTGCCACAGTGCCGGTATAAAGTTCTCCATCTGAGAAACACCAGAAGTTCTGACTGAATATGTGAGGGCAACAAAAAGATAAACTTGTATGAAATAACCACTGACGTCTCTGGGCTCAGAGGCATCTGGGATGTCGGTTCCCAGTGAACCGACATCCCAGATGCCTCTAAAATGTGACGTTCCATCCTATTCCATATGAGCAGAGAAAGTTTCATGAAGGAACCTCTGTATGACAGGACTACTGCTGGCTACAAGGAGAAAATAGATAAATAAGTGAATAAATGAGGGTCAAAGGAAACTCACATGAACAGCAACCTGCAGGTGTTTCATGTACACCAGACAACAGGTTTGTCCAACAAATTTCAGGTGTATGGCTTAATCAGTTCATATTGACTGGTTTGAGTTGTAGTGCCCTCTATAGATGAAATTTCACAAATTTATACCAATTTCATCAGTTATACTAATAGTTAAGATGGACTGGGATGGATCAGAAAGTTAATTTGTCTGGTTTTTGTTAATAGAGGGTTGTAGATAATAGAAACCTTGTACGCATGAACCAGATTTCACATTTCTAACTCAGTTTGTCCAATATTTACACTGTAGATTGCTATGTTTACCAAGTTTCATTAACTTTAGTTTAATGCATCACAATATGCAGACCAAAGAGTACCAAATTTAAAAGGTGTCTGACTTTGAAAGGGATTGTTCAATACGGATTTTTAAAAAGTTTTTCAGTAAAGATGCTCTGTAAATGAAGCATGCCAAGATTAGCTCAAGGAAAATCTTTGTTGGTGAAAACTGGTTTTGACTGAGAGGAAACAAAAACTTTATTCTAACCTTCATGGCCCATGCACATGTTGTGTACAAATAAATAAATTTAAAGTAAGAAACCTTATTTTTCTATTTGTCAGATATGGGTATCTATGTAACAATTTTAATTTGCATAGAAAATCAACATGGACAACGTGACTTTTACTGCTAATAAACACTAGCTGAAAACAAATATAGTAAATAATTCATCAAATTGTGTTTGGTTCTTCATCTGGGAGGAGATTGAAATCAAAAGCACAAATATTTTCCTATTTTGAGAGCCGAATATACACAAACCAGCCAAAGTATTAGTTGTCAGTGCTGCGTAGCTATAATTAGGTCCTTACCCACGATGATGGCTGTGTTGCGCTGGTAGGGATCGTACGGACAGCGGCCTCTTCCTTCATCAGGGGCGAGGCTCATCGTTAAAGTCTCCGAGTTCTGGGCAAAGAAAGTGGGATGAAAAAAAAAGAAAGAAGGCATTATTGCTTACTCCAATACTGAAGACTGTGATTTAATTTTATTTCTACTTCAGCACAGGCTCTATAAAGCAAAAGTCTCTTCGGTGACATCAACAACTGGTTTATCAAGACTGGTTTTGAAGCACAGCTGCTGGTGACCAGTTCCTTGACTCCGCCCATCCCCCCAGCTAATAGAGAAATTTGCAGTTCAAGCGCCAGTCCAGAGCGACAACACAGAATTGTCTACTACTGTCCTAGTAGAACACGCTGCTCCTTGAATGCAGGTTTACTTACTGTTCCAAGAGTCTGTAGGTCTAGAAAGGCTGGCAGAGACTTTAGTTATCAGGCTCTTCTATTATGGAATCAACTTACAACTTCGGTCTGGGAGGCAGACTCCCTCTCTACATTTAAGGTTAGGATGAAGACCTTCCTTTTGATAAAGCCTTTAACTCTGTAGTCTCTTAGACCACCTCCTAGTTATGCTTCTATAGTCCTAGGCTGCTGGGGAGTCCTATTGTCCACTGAGTATCTTCACCCTGTCTGTATGATCTCAGATTGTCCTGAATCATTTATAGAATCAACATTGTCTGTCTTCCATAGTCTCATTCTCTTCTCGCTTCTTCTTTTTTAGATGATGTCATGGTGGTGTTGCGCTCCACCTCGCCTCCCAAACCTTCCATCTTCTGACCATCCCAGTATTTACCTGCCAACTGGATGCCACTGTTGGGTTGCCCGCTGACCTGCATGACCTGCAGTCCAACCACCACATATTTATGTTTTTTTTTAACCAGATATTTATATATTTTTGTCCCTCTCCTTCATCCTCTCTGTCCTGTCTCCCTCCTCCTGCCCTCCATTACCAAGCTGGCTATCAGCAGGAGTGCCCCTCCCTATATTTGAGCCAGGTCCTGATCAAGGTTGCTTTCTCTTGCCACTGTTAGGTGTTGCCATGTGCTTGGGGGTCATGATCTGGGTTTCTTATGCAATTGTTGTAAATAGACACTATATAAATAAGTTGAATTAAACTGTTAAATGTTATTAGTACAAGTTTAACAACAAGCCATATTATTGTTAAAATGAGACTGTGAGGTAAAATTTGACATTTTATGACAAAAATTCATCATTTTACAATTAAAATGGCCTTTTTACGAAAAAAAAGTCAGGTTTTGAAATTCACAATTAAACAAGGCTTTTGGCACAAAAGCCTCAAATTTATGATAAAAGTTGAAATTTGGCAAAATTTCAGATTTTATGACAACGCCCCCCTCCCACCCCTTTTTTTTGTTCTCATCACTGCTAGGTTCCTGAATAAAAGAGACGAGCTTCTGTGGACAGACTTACGATGTAGGTGCAGCGTGGACTGAAGGCAAACGTTCCACAGGCGTAAATGTGGGTGGCGTTCAAGAACTCCAGCACACGAATGAAATTGGAGCAGTCAGCCTTGAAAGGACACACAGAGGTCATAAATTTAAAAACAAAAAACAAAATCCAAACTATACAACTGATTTTTACATGGACACTGAGATGTACCACTTGCCATTTTCTTCCCCTTCATGGAACATTGTTCCAGATCTTTCTCTGAAGGCCTCCAGTCCAACTGAAAGAGTCAAATTCACGAGACCAGCTCAGCTTCAAGCTCAAACATCACAAACACAAGGATATGGAAGTGACTGCTGCTGGATTTTATTCTGACTGCCGTTAGTCAGCGACGATTGTCTCCTCACCTTCTCCCTCAAAACAAAGGCGTTCTTTTGGCTAACATCCAGCGCCAACACAGCATCCCGCGCTCCGACAAACAGACTTCCTCCATCTTCACTGAGCAGCAGCTTTGTGGTGTTGTTGACATCATGGCCGTTGAAGAAGGTGAGATGTCTCCCAGGACTGCCTGTTAAATATGTTCACCCAGGATTACACATGATCAAGGGGAATCAACATTCAGTCAGAGAAACCTTGAAGTCCACGTGAATAAGTCTGGCCATGGATTAAACCGTAGACCAGAGGGGTGCCCGTGGGCCAACTTTGGCCCACCAAACCTTTTTGTTTGGCCCGTCAAAGGGTGGCTTTTCAATAAACATGTCCATTTTCATCTATTCCCTTACCATGGAACAAGACTGGCGGCACAGAACATGTTACAGGCCACAGGAAGTGCCATTGCCACTACTTTATGTATGGGGGCTAAACTCCTCACTCATGGTGCAAGTTGAAAAATTGAAGACCTGACAACAATGTTGTAATCCTCTGGGGCAGATTGCACACTTTTGTTTTCTATTTTTACATTACAATAAATAATTGACTACATTTTATACAACTTTTTATTGATTTGGGGAGATCACCCATGAGCCTTTGCACCAGCATTCACAGGTTTGTGGGTTAACAGTCAAACATGAAGCGCCCAAGACAGAGGCACACAGACAAGAGGCATTTTAACCAAGCATGGGAAGAAAAATATATTTTCACGGATATTAATTGTAAAGGAGTCTGTCTCATCTGTGACCAGTCCGTGGCTGTACAAAAGGAGTACAATGTACATTACCATTACAAGATGAAACACGCAGTGCTTTCGAAACACCAAGAAGACGCACGAAAGAAGCGGTCCAGCGAGTTGCTCGCTTAACTTCATACACAGCAAAGCACCCTAGCACAGCCCTTAGCTACCCAGGACAGCGCGACACGGGCCAGCTATGAAATTTCAACTCTAAGCGCCAAGACTGGAGGATCTTTTTCGACGGGAGACTTTGTTAAAGTGTCTGAACACAGCTGCTTCATTAATGTGCTCATCCCAGGCAAGGGTCCTTTCTCAAATCAGTCTCTCCTGCTACACGCTGACCTGCTGTATCGAAGACATGAGTTGGGGCATTAAGGAACAATTCAAAGCCAAAACGTCTGGATTCACTGTTTTTTCACTGGCATGTGATGAGAGCACGGACATTTCGGATTCAGTGCAGTTTTTAGTCTTCATCTGAGGTGTGTGTGACACCATGGAAATCTCGCAAGAGCTGACTGGAATAGAGACGCTGCTACAAAAAGCGAGGACTTGTTTGCAGCAGTTGAACAAGTACTGGACAGGTACAATTTGAGCTGGCAGAAAATAGTTGGGATACTGACGGATGGTGCACCTGTGATGATTGGCAAAAAACAGGTTTTGGCACAGTGGTTTCTCAGTAGGTTTCTCAGTGTGGAGGTAAGCTGGCACAGTACCACTGTATCTTGCACCCAGAACAGCTGTGTGCTAAATCAATTGTGCTTGGAGATGTAGTGCACAACGTCATTAAAATTATAAACTGCATTCGATCAAAGGCTCTTTCACACCAGTTCAGAGCCCTTTTGGAAGAAGATATGTGCTGTACCACCAAGAAGTACGTTGGCTCAGCAGAGGGAAAGTGGTCAAAAGTTTTTTTTTGAGCTGTGTTGTGTTTTTGACAACCGAGGACAACAGATGATCGACGGCTTTATGACGTGGCTTTCATGGTGGACATCACGGACCTGCTCAATTCACTGAATGTTCAGCTTCAAACCAAGGAGCAGATTATCACGGAGCTGTTCGACCACGTAAGGGCCTTTCAAATGAAGCTGGGGCTACTCTCTTGACATCTGTAAGTAAGCAAAAACATAAAAAAAAACTGTGGACGGACAACTGCATATTTCACACAAAAGGGGGTGTTACTGTTATGTGACATAAAAGTCACGTCTTCTTTGACCTGAGTACGAGCAGCTCCTATCTGTGTGCCACTATTTGTGCCCTCTCCATGGTGCTGAAGTAATTAGCATATATCCATGTCTTTACTGTGTCTGTTGTTGTAAATTTGAGTTTATAGGAAATTAACTGGTAATTGTGGACAAAATTTAGGCTGTTTACTTTTGAGTTGATTGACTTTCAATGTGACAGTGAGCTAAAAAAATAAATACATGTTCCTGAACCTGAAGGATTTCTATACATAGGTCTCACTGCAAAGGTACCCACATATTAAGAAACATGCACAGGTGATGCTCTCACTGCCTGGCAGCACCTGCATCTTTGAGCAGACCTTTAGTGTCATGAACCTTAACAAGTCCAGACTCAGAGGTACCCAGACTGACTCACATCTCGATGACATACTGACCTTGTCAGTGAGCCAGCTGCAACCTGACACTGAGAGGCTCGTAATGTCCAAAGAAAACTTCATGTTTCTTATTAGATTCAAAGGTACCCTGACTGACTCGCACCTTTGTGACTACACACTTTGACTATGACCATATGTGCCTCACTAGCAGTTTGCAGTGTTGAAGATGCATGTTTTGTTTTTTTTTGTTCAGATATTGCACTTTATTTGGTGGAATTGTGGCTGCAATTATTATTTGTTGTTCTGAAGGATTCATTGTTATTGCTCCATAGTAAGGCTTTTGTATTTAACATGTTATTTGCACTAATTAAATGAACTTGTTCTGTTCTGTTAAAATAAACTCCTGTTTTATCCTCACTGCACTGGTTGCCTGTCCATTTTAAAATCCTTTTATTTGCTTTTAAATCTTTGAATGGTCTTGCCCCGCCCTACTTGTCTGAGCTGTTGCATTTGCACTCTCCTTCCCGGTCACTCAGATCAGCTGACCAGCTGCTTCTGGATGAACCGAGGACTCGGTGGAGGCTCAGAGGGGACGTTTGCTGTTGTAGCCCCCAAATTGTGGAACGCGTTACCATTAAATATCAGACAGTCTTCTTCCTTGGCCATTTTTAAATCATCTCTTAAGACCCACCTTTTTTGCCAGGCTTTTAACCCAGCATGTTGATTCTAAGTTGTAATTTTTAATTTCTTTTAATTATTTATTTATTTATTTTTATCTCAACTCAACTCAGCTCAAGCTTTATTTATAGAGCACAGTTTAAAACAACCGAGGTTGACCAAAGTGCTTTACAGATTAAAAGAATGATAAAAAAGTGACCCATATTAAGGTATACATAAAATAAAATAAGATAAAATAAATACAAAAATGCAATGAAATAAAAATAGGAATAAAATAGTTTTAAAAACAATAAAATTAAATTAAAATTTTTGCTAAAATTCACTAAAACTAATCAAAAGCCAGGGAGAAAAAGTATGTTTTTAGAGCTGATTTAAAAGCCTCAATTGATCCTGCGGATCGAACATGTAAGGGCAGTCTAGGGGCCGCTGCCACAAAGGCTCTGTCACCTTTGGTCTTCAGTTGTGTTTTAGGGGCGGCCACTGGCAGCTGATTGGAGGATCTCAATGACCTGGCAGGATTGTGGGTATTGAGGAGCTCAGTCAGATATTGGGGTTCTAGACCATTAAGAGCCTTAAAAACAAACAATAAAATTTCAAAATCTATTCTAAAAGCAACAGGGAGCCAGTGAAGTGCAGCCAGGACAGGAGATATGTGTTCACCCCGCCGTTTGTTTGTTTGTTTTTGATTTTTTTGGGGGGGTTTGTCCCCTCCCCCTCCTTCCTATTTATATTTAGATGTATGTGTAAGCTAAGTGCATTAAAAAGGGTTGGGGCGTGGAGGGTGGATGGCATCCCAGCTTCCTCTTCCCTTTCTCTTTTTTTTCCCCTTTCCCCAATTTGTGCGTTGTGTGTAGGGGGGTAGGACAATCGATGGATACAGGCCAGGGGACAAAAGCCCCCCTCTACCCATGGGAGACTGGGACAACCACTAGGACCCAACCGGAGGGCGCACCCCCAGGTCGGCAGGGCCAATACCCCCGGGGCCCCAAAGCCCATGCGGGACCCAAACACACCCCAGCCAAGGACCAGATACCCAGCGCGACGCCAAGAGGAGCCATCAGGCAGAGAGACGCCAAGGCCACCACCAACTGAACACACTGCGGGCAGGCACCCCCACACCACCCCCAAGCGCTGGCCACCTCCCATCGCCCACCACCGCTACCACCCCGCACAGAGGCGGGTCCATTGTGTCAGGAAATAAGTCTGTGTTGAGGACTCAAATGAAGGGGATCAGGAGGCAGCAGGATACAACACAAAAGTTCTTTATTTTAAAAAAAGGATGAAACTCCCAATGTTAACAGCAAAATCTAGAACAACGGAAACAAGGACAAAACCAGAACCAGGAGGAAACACTGTGGACCAACAAGGGGGAAGGGAAAGAAAAGGTAAATATATAGACACTATAGCTAACAAGACAAAACATCAGTGAGATGAGGACCAGAAAAGTCAAACAAAACACAACAAGACAAAGACAGACCTTCAATGTAAAGCAATGTGAGTTCAGTGTCCTGCCCACATGTATTTTGGCATGTGAAGGGGATGGGGACTGACTATCCATCCATTATCTATACCCGCTATTTCCTGTGCAGGGTCACGGGGGTCTGCTGGAGCCTATCCCAGCTTACTTAGGGCAAAAGTCAGGGGTCCACCCTGGACAGGTCGCCAGTCCATCACAGGGCCACATAAAGACATACAACCATTCACACTCTCACCTAGGGGCAATTCATGAACACCAATTAACCTAACGAGCATGTCTTTGGACTGTGGGAGGAAGCCAGAGTACCCGGTGAAAACCCACGCAAGCACAAGGAGAACATGCAAACTCCACACAGAAAGGCCCCTGTGGAGGCTGGAATCAGGAACCTTCTTGCTGTGAGGCAACAGTGCTGACCACCAAGCCACCATGCTGCCAACTGATTATCCACTAATGCTTATCCTGAACTTTATATTTTCCTTTTACAGTAAGTGAGCTCACTTTTTTCCAATAAATGTGCATGTTGGTTTCTGTGTGCATATGTTTTATATCCTTAAAGCTTGTTCAAGTTTATTGAAGCAAATCAAGTCATCATCATGGTTTGGGTAAATATGAACTAAACTAAAGAAATAAACTTCAGTCTGTTGCATGACTGATTACACAAACATAACAAAAAAGTCCAATGCACAACTAATAAAATAGCTTCTAAATGAATGCAGCATGCCTCAAAGTCTCCTTTTGTAACTGAAAAAGTGGCCTAAGTTTATGATTGATTATAGTTCACAGTACAGTAACAGTAGAAAAAAAAAACCTCTTATACAAACTGATTAATTCTTTATTGTGATGGAAAGTTGATGCCGGTTTTCCGTGGTAAACAGTCCTAATAGAAGGATCTGGAAACTTAATCCATTAATGGCACCACTTGCCAACTTTCAGTCTTGTTTTGAGCTGCAGCAGCTGTGGCATCTGTGGGACATAATTAGGGTTATTTTTCACACTTGTCAAAGCTTCTCAAAAGCTGCAGACTCAAGCCATTTTACAACCATTTCCAGACTTCTTGCGATCACTTAACTAAGTTTATGTTAAAAATCCAAGGTTCATTTGATGATTACATACTTTGACCAGCCACCAAATTGTGTGTGGGTGAACAGGTGATAATCTGTCCTTGATTACACAAAAAGACACGGGTTCCAGTGAAAGGTATTGACTCACTTTTCTGAACATCATCTACAGTTTTCTGTTGTTAAATGATTAAACCAGACTTTTTCCCCTGCAGGTAGGTGAGCCCTTGAATTTGATACTTGACCCATTACGCCCTGCTGGTTTAATTATGAAAATGTTTTTTTTTTACCGGGCTCTAAATATGTTACTGAGTGATGTCTCAATGCATTTTCAGTAAGCACAGAAAGAATACAGTGTTTGCAGTGTCACATGTTTAGCGTAAATTGTCACATGACCAGACCTGCTTACTTCACAGTTTAACCTTTTAATAAAGGATGGCAGCTTCAAACTTTCCAAAGAAAAGGTTAATAAAGTATGACAAATATTTTTTGTACACAAATTTAAGGTGTCTACTAATGATACATGCATTTGTACATATTCAGATTTGTTAAGGATGTTTGCAGAATGAATAAACAAGGCACATTGTATTTAGATGCATACATAGATAAATGGATTGGTAGCCTACCCAATTCTGTACATTATTTTATACATACAAAATCCTTGCCCAATGTCCCACTTTAGAAAAAAAAAAAAAAATCACTTTGAGTGAGGTTCTTCATATGCTGGATGTAGGTGATAGCCCACCCCTGCCCAAAAAAAGAATCATTCAACATTGTAGTTATCCCTTAAAATGAGAAAAATTATGTCTTCAGTGACTGTGATAGTGATAGGTCAGCCATCTTTGATGCTGAATGCCAAATTTATGGGCAGAGATGAGGAGAGGAACAAAACTGACTATGACTAATCCACTATGGCTACTGGAAGAAACCAGTCTGAGGAACGTCCAGTGTCCCCTATTCACCATAAGAGCCAATCAGAGGGGTCGGAACAAGTGGCAACCATCACTTCTGGATTGAAGCCAATGTGGGATACTTTTGCTGCAGTTCCTCAAATGACCACTAGGTGCTGGCTCCAAAAGACTGAATCCCCTATTGACCCCATTTTAAAATGTTCAACTATGCAGCAGAATTAAACATTTATAATCTGGACAAAAATCGCTGCTGGACCCACCTCTCTGGCACCATGCAGCTCTAGGAAAAATGGGCTTCATAAGCTCTCTGTGCAAACCTGTGGGTCACGTGACTGGGAACTATGTCCATTTATACAGTATATTCGGTCAAGGGTTAGGATTAGGACCCTCAGACCTAAACCTCTGCCCCAAGAGGTGAGTATTGTTCTTGGTCTTGCAGAGCAAGACAACTCTTCTCTTCAACCTCTTTTTTTCCCTTTCTCTCCTGATGGGATGACTAAGAGGAGATATGAGCTGTGGGGCAATATTTGATATTCCCTTCAAACCAAAGACCAGGTTCATGACGTCACCCCAAGTAACTTCTGAAGTTTTAATGCAAAAATCACACTATGAAGCCTCCTGCAGAAGCCGAGCTTCCAAGCGTTTCTATGGGCTGGAAGCGCTGGTTTCCAGGGGCGGGTCTAAGCAGCAAGTTTTTTCTAAAATTCTAGGTGATCATTGGCTAAATCGACAAAACTTCTCATTTCCAAGGCTGTTCGGCTTCCATGGGGGTAAATGAGTGGTGGGCGTGTCAAAGACTCCGGGCTGTTTCGTGATCATTGGAGGTAGTGTTTGATAGACATGAGAGACGTTGTGGCTGTATTTTTATGCGGGGAGAAGCTCGCTGGCTTTTCAGTCCCAAAGTGGATACGAGAGAGAGAGAGGCTGTTTGAGAAAGTGCTGTTGGAGTTTCATTCATTTCCCATCGTTTCTTCACACATACACTTCTTCACAGTAGAGTGTGGTGCTAG
>JBAMYA010095506.1:0-21138 GCA_037176975.1 Arrhamphus sclerolepis | reverse complement strand
TGATGTTGGGTCCTACCATGGTGATATTGGGTCCTACCATGGTGATGTTGGGTCCTACCATGGTGATGTTGTGTCCTACCATGGTGATGTTGGGTCCTACCTTGGTGATGCTGGGTCCTACCATGGTGATTTTGGGTCCTTCCATGGTGATGTTGGGTCCTACCATGGTGATGTTGTATCCTACCATGGTGGTGTTGGGTCCTACTATGATGGCAGCACAGTAGTACAGTGGTTAGCACTGACACTTTACAGCTAGAAGGTTCAGTTGGATCTTGGTTAAGCCGGTTTTATTGTGTGGAATTTGCATTAGGTGTGTTTAAATAAAGTATAATAGTTAACCATAACGATAATGTAGTTTGATTTATTGGAGTAATTAGAGGAATAATTTGGTTCATTTATTAGGTTGATCGAGTTAATGTGTGTGTGACATTGAGAGAAAGCTGCTTGCATTGTAAAAGTGTGTCCCTGGACTAGAAAGGTGCCATAATAAGAGCATTGTTGTTTAAATAGATGGCAAAGTGGAAAAACTGTCTTGCATCTAGAAGGGAAACATCCATGCTGAAGGTATATTAACAGGTTTTAGAGCAACATTTGCTCCCATTCAGTCATCCATTTCGGAGAAGGCCTTGCTTCTTTCTGTAAGATGATATTAAACCTCATACTTCACTGTGAACTGGGAGATGAACTAGCCTTTCACCAGTTGCGAAACATTTAGGGCATTAAGAAGCAAATTTCAACAAGACCCAGTACTTCTGAGCAGCTGCAGTCCTCTCCAAAAACTGGTCTCTTCAGTTCCCAGATGTTCATCAAGCATTAAGAGGAGATGCTGTCCTTATCCTGACTTAACTCTTATCTTAACCCCATCTATGTTGCTTAAGATTGTACATTTCCTCGCTTTGAACATTCAGTGTTTACAGTGTTCTGTTTTGAATAATATATACAGGTTTATGAGATTTACAGTTTTTGTATTCTGTTCTTTATTGACATTTTACAATGTCCCATGCTTTGGAATTGGGTTGTAAATTATGAAAAAGGTTGACTACTGTACTGCATGTGAGATTTACCGTCTCAGAGTGTTGTCCTACAGAGACGGCTCCATGACCCAGAATGATGTGCCAGCTTCAGAAAACTGTTAAAGGAGCCTGATATACTGTAACAAGAACTAACAGAAGAAGATGTGGTGCATACTGTATATGGTGCATATTGGTTTGATGTATGCTCCAGCTCCCCGAGAGTCTGCTCAGTCAGGCAGCAATCCATCAAACATGTTTACAGCCATACTGAGAGCTGATGGTGTGCCCCACCTTGGCCCTTTTCTTCTTTACTGATTCTCTCTTAGTGGAAAAAAAACAAACCACAAAACCCTATCGTTATTATTATTAACTGATATTTAATAACAGCTCAGGGCAGTTTTTGCAAAAAGCCACAACATGTACACGTCCTGGCCCTCCTACTTGACATAAAGAGGTTTGGTCAGTGGTCTTTTTGGACTTCTATTTTTTGTTTAAGCAAAACCTGTTCCATAGATGCTTGAAAAGGGCTTTTTCTATTCAGAATTAGAAGCTGGTTAAAGCTCAGCTAGACAGTTAATAAAGATACTTTTTTTTTTTTATCACAATTTAACTTCTATGTGTGTTGGTGAGGCTGAATGAAGCAGGCTGCATCTAAAAAAAAAAAAAAAGAAAGAGATGAAAAAAGATTTATTTTTCAGGAGAAAAGTCAGAGGATGCAGAGGGAGAGAGTTGAAGGATGTTTTCCAAAGACAAGCTGGAAGCTCGTCTGATGTGGCAGTTGTGAGAAGTCAGGTTTCCCGTCAGCAGGCTGAACTAATAAAGAATTAAAAATCCCAAAAGAGGAATGAAATGAGAAAAGATTAATATATAAAATGTCCCTCATCAGTTATGCAGGACACTAAAATGAGTAATTTG
Source organism: Arrhamphus sclerolepis (assembly GCA_037176975.1). Lineage (NCBI taxonomy): Eukaryota > Metazoa > Chordata > Actinopteri > Beloniformes > Hemiramphidae > Arrhamphus > Arrhamphus sclerolepis. The sequence goes on along the minus strand of JBAMYA010095506.1, from coordinate 19,210 downwards.
TAGCACATTCAATATTAATTGAAAGCATTTTGCATTGGTTTTTAAAATATCAGCTATCCGTTCATTGTTGTTTTCAGATGCATAGAAAACTGATTTTTTGCCGCAGATTTGCAGATTTATCCCAAGCGGTAACTGAAGCACTGGCTGTGACAGAAGCTGACAGTAATTATGGATCACCTAACTGCCAAACGTTAGAGTCGTGTTTGGGTCTAGCATTGGCTCAGCAGTTTGGTTTTTATTTTTCCTTTAATTGCTCTGCTATTATATCATCTCATTACACACGACAAACTCTTGGTTGTGGTTAGAAAACATTAAAATACACAATGAAATACAGTTTCCATGTTGTCATGGTGATGCATCCAACACTGTTTTGATTGGTGCCCAATTTGACCTCCCACAGATCCTGTGGTCCCCATGGATCCATGGATCCATGGATCCCACAGATTACACGGATCCCATGTTTGCCATGGTTCCAATAGATGCCATGGTCAAACACCAAACATTTCCTGAAGACAGCACATTCATAAAGCTTATGGAACTTCTGTGTCTGAGCGCTACCAGTCAAAGTAGCCAATGTTCTCCTATTTAACAGTAATTTGTTGAAAAGGGAGGCTTAATTGCAAGCCTTTATGCAATGTAACGAGGGAAGCAAGTGTGTGACCATCACTAGTTTTATAGTGGACAGGCAGCGTTATGACATCGGCTCTGGATACTCTTAATGAAAATGAAAAATACTTTATTTATCCCAGAAGGGAAATTCAATAATAATAATGTCCAGAAGGGAGGCTTTGGTATTACTACTGGGTGTCAAAATCCAGGTCAAAACCAGAACACAGTTCTTGACTTCTCTTTCCAACACATAAGAAAAAGATTCTTCAAAAAAGATGGTACTAGTCACAGACAACAGATGCTCAAAAGCTCAAACACGGTGAAAGTTAAAACAGATCACATTGGATGTGAGTTAATTATATGACTCTTAGGTTCTGAGTGCCAGCTTAAATATACTGCGTCAGTATGATGTTTTATCACAATATCAGCTCCAGCGCTACTCTGTACATTTAAAAATCAATAGTGAGCTTCTGAAAAGGCAACAGTGAGCTGAGTTCAGAGTGAGAAATGGTTAGCTTGATGCTGTGTTCAGTGCAGTAACTTTTTAAAAAAGAAAGAAAAGAATCAAATTTTTACCCCTTTAACAAAAGAAAGACCTATTATCTATTCTGTTACAGCCTTGCTTTGCAAGAAGTGTCCAAAACACGATGTTACATCTAAACTTCAACCCAACACACCAGAAACTTACAGTCTCTGTTGGACAGATGATTGTTCTAGCGCCGGGTCATTTGCTTGCTGACGACAACACATTCAGAACATATTGGTGAACATCTCAACTTTGATCATCGAGACAAACTGCAGCAACACACGCCTTCTGCATAGGATCTGTTGTCCTTGTAGGTGTAAGTTCATTTCACACATGCAGCAACACCCAGGCTGTGATGCTAGCGGAGCCAAAGAAGATCTGCTGTCAGACTGACACGGAGGAGTGTTGATGATTCCATTGCTAATTCAACCAGACGTCTCAGCATCTAGTGTCTAGTATGTGCTCGAAAAGAACGTTGGAAAAGCTGGACAGTCATGACGAATTTTTAGTTTTAATAGCATGCTGGTACTGCTGTTGTGGCTATGGTGAAGGAGGACCAATCATTTCTCAGTTCATCTCACTGAAACCAAAGAGTTTAATTTTTTTTTCTTTTTTTTTTGATGAAGATTGAGGTGCTGACTAAGTTCATACTTTTTGCATTTCAGATCAAAATCTGATCTTTCTGACAGTTTATAAATTACACATTATCGGATCGGATGTGTGTCCCTGCTGATGTTACTTTATCCACACGGTTGCTATGGTAACCTACACGCATAGAGTTTACATGAACAAATGAAAATAGAAGTTGGTGAATGGTGATGTACCCCAAAAATAAGACATGAAACGATATTTTAGCTTTTTACTGTGATGTGACATGAATGGAAGTGATTGTGTTCAGTCAACACATATCAGTCATTAGATTCTGAATCAAATCAAATCAAAATCGTATCATGGATCAGATTTTTTGATATCAGCAATATCAAATAAACATATTGTCATGAATCTAGTCATATACACCCCTTGTCATGTGAAGCTGCAGTGCAATTGTTTTGAAAAAATTACAAGAAATCTAGACGTACTACTTGCAAATTTGAATTTTTTCAGCAGGTCTGTCTGGCTAATCTCTGTTGAAGCTCATTAACTATGCCCCAAAGTCTTGGACAGCCAATCAGATCAATCTCTCCTGGTAGAGAGGACCTGAGAGGACTTGACATGATAATGACAGAACTGAGATGTTGTTGTCAGGATGGTAAACAACGGTTGTTTGAATCAGCTTTAGCATCGACAGTTGAAGACTTTACTTCCATGACAATTGCTTAAACCAGATGCACACTCTAGATGGGCAGTTGTGATAAAAATGTTCCATCGTAGCTCAAAAACAGTGGTGGCAGATCTCACAATGAGACAGGAGCAAAGATGAAAGATGGAACCATCTGGAGACCAAAAATGGGCTGTGACAGACATCAGCAGTGTCAGAAATGTGGAGGACTGGTCTCAGAGTGTGACGGCCTGTTGCTGCCTCTACGATCTCTGTCAGCTAACCAGCCAATAGGAACGCACCATGAAATAACGTAAACAGCGCATCTACACAGCACAGTAGCCTAGCAACAACAGCACCAACGTAGGCTCAACCGCTGTGTAACATCTGTAAATTAATTATCTACTGATTTCACATCGTGCAGTGTGACTTGAATTAATCTTATTAGACTGTAAAAATCGTACAGTGTGACGCAGCATCATCACAGAAGTCCAGGTCGTTAATTAAAGCTGATTCTAACAGCTGTTCACCATCCAGACTACAACGTCTCAGCTCCGTCATCATCATGTTAAACCCTCTCGAGAGTCTCTACGAGGCCAGACTGATCTGATTGGCTTTGTCATAATTAATGAGCTCCAACAGAGGGTAGCTGCTGAGAAAATTAAAAGTTTCTAGAGGTACATCTATTCAAGTCTGGGATCTAAATGAAAATCCTGTATTTGGTACTGCAGTTTCCAGACCTGCCAGTTTCATCCTTGGTTTTTTAATTTGCCAGCTAAAACAACCCCAATTCCAAAAAAAAAGGTAGTATGCTGCAAGAAATGCAAATAAAAATAGGTTGCTGTTATCTCAGAACTTTAAGTGCATTGTTTGGTTTTGTTTTTAATTATTATTATTATTATTATTGTTATTTTCTCTCAATCGGCTTAGTTAAGTTTGTCCTGGAGGGAAACGTTTATCGTGGATAAAAGCGCTTGGATGACCTGGAGGTCTGGACCTTCTGACAGTCGTCTCAGATCATCATGAACATGCTGAGCAGTAGAAGAAATTAGTAAATGTGAAGTTAATAGAATTACCTCATTTAATTTTATATGTTTTAAATCATCATTAGGAAAACTTTGTAGATATATGAGCTGTTGATGGTCTGAACAATTAACTGAAAATGAATCGAAGCCGACGTTCAGAACCATTGATTGATTAATGATTTGAAATATTTATTAAATGATAACTATTGTGTTTCATTGTGCTTATTTTTTTTTATCTCAAAAATGCAAACTTATTAGTTTCCAAAGAAAGAAAAATAAAACTAAACCCGTTTTCTTTATGACTTCACACCACAAAACTAAGACTGACTTTGCAATAGATGACCAGTTTACCATCGATTACTGCTTCTGTCATCTCGCCACTTTGAGCTTGAAGAGCCTAACTGTGCCATGTCCCATTTTATTAGGTTTCTCTGTAAATAATTCCCCTCTGAGGTTCAGCTACAGGTTTTTAGGGGTACGAGCCATTATCACTGCAATCAACAGATTTACATGATCAATATTAACCTCTCCAGGGTTTGAGGCCCTCTCCGTAGCTTCACGATTAAATGCTGTAGTGTCTGTGTGAAACTAATGTTTTACAGACAGGAGGAAGTTCTTTGTAGAAAGGGGGGGCCCCAGCATTGAGCCTTGGTGCACCCCTGAGTTAGCTGAAGCAGAATCACAACTGCAGGATCTCACCTGTCCGGATTGCTTTGGTGAGGTGGAGCTGCATCAGCATCTGATCGTCCTCCCTGCAGTTCCTCGCTTTCTTCACTAGACTGGGGGGTCACGATCAAAGGTTTTGGGGGTCTGCTGGCTCTGCGGCAGGGGGGAGCCGGCCCGCTGCACCGCTGAGACGGCAGGCTATGGTTAAAACGTGCCGCTGCCATGCACTCCGCTGTGGTTTTATCGCACACACACTGCAGTTTGTCGCACACAGTGACGCCTCGACCTGAAGAGAAAACACAACAACTAGAGGAGCCACAAACCCAGAACCCCTAAAATATAATACTTCTGAAACTCCTGCTGCATTTGTCCCAGAACGAGTGCTAAGATCAGTGATGCTGATGTAACGTCGTGGTTTCTGGGTTGTTCTTTGTTAGGAAAAGGTGAGAAGACAGAACTAACCCTTAAATGTTCTTCACACACTTGATCAAATGTATAGTTCATGGATCTGAGAGTGGGATGACTGTTTTTCACTGCAAAGTAAAAATGAGCACACCTGTAAGGAAGAAGTGACGTTACAGGATCGTAAAAATCGTAAAAGTTCAAGCGTGAGCAGAGAAAAATGAATGAGAAGGAATCTCTGGGAGCAGAGCTGAAGCTGCTTCGTGGGCATTTAAATGCCTGACAGGGATTTCTTGAAAGTGTGAGAGAGAGCAGCACAATATCTGCATTTAAAAAGAAAATCAACCATAAACAAACCCTGCTCTCATGATTAAAGACGAGGATCCACCCCCACACTCAGGAGAACAATGGCTGCTGATTGTTCTTACAGAGGGAGGAGTTTCATCACCCTTCTTCTAACAACCACCATGAAAATCAGTGACCCAAACAGCCTCTTGAGTTGCACCCAAGCAGCAACTATTCCACTTGCAGGTTCAAGCTCATCCAGGAAGTAGGTTTTGTTGCAGTTCTTCAACTGACCACTAGGTGCTGGCTCCAAAACAGAGCACATCTCCACTCTTGTTTGATTTTGTATCCATGATAACTGTATGGGGGAGGGGCACTTTTTTATTTATTTTATTGATGTGCTTGACTGACAGCTAGCCATTGGCTCATCCGTTAGCTTTGACAGCTTTGTCCCTCCTCTTTGCAACATGGCGCCAAGCAGTTTGAGGAAAACTGGGCTTCAATGGTTCTCTGTACAAATCTATGGGTCATGTGACCAGAGAGTTGGTCCAGTATTTGCAGCTGATATTTGTTCCTGCGGAGGCTCACACAGCAACAGACAATTGCGCTTCACAACCAGAGAGCGGTGCTAAAGATCACAGACTTACCCAGTGTTGCTTTAAATTACATCTGTTGGGAATCATATTAAGTCTTCATACGTGGTTGGTTATTTGATGCAAATGACACCATCTGTTTTGTTTGTTTGTTTGTTTTTTTACAGAAACCCACACAAATCCAGTGAGAAAAATATGGTGGACTTGCTGAGCTTATAACCAGTGTTCACAGTTAATTTTGAATATTTTAAATTTACTTTTTTTTTGAGTCAGATCAGCCAGAGAGGCGCTGGACTGGACCTGCTTCGTAGAGTCTCGCTGTCGGTGCCTGAACTTCTCACCCGAACCCATTTTTGAACGGCCAGTGCATTTAGACCGAAGAAATAAGAAGCTCGGAACCTGAAAAGTTGGTTCACAAGAACCAACAGAGAAATACCTTGTTCTTTCCTGCGAACTGTGACATCACCAGTGGGCGTGTCTTACTCTATGTTTTAAAAAAAGAGAAGAAGAAGCAGCGACTGACGACGTGCATGGAAACGAAGAAAGTGCAGTGGTCCGCAGAGGAAACCAAATGTTTGGTGAGTTAAAATTACATACAAGAAAAGGTAAGCTTCATGCCGAACTGGCAGAGGAGATGGCCGAGGCTGGGTTCACCAGTACGCCTGGTCAAAACTCACGGAAGAATATGGAGTCAGCAGGAACAGCGTGATGGTCAGAGACCAGCAAACCAGGTAACAGAGGCGCTGTTGCTGTCTGTTCGCTGTCGCCTTAGTAACGCAGCGTAACCTCCTCCCACTCTGGAGGACCGAGGTTGTCAGACTCCAGAACGGAACAAACAGTAACTGTGTCTCCAAGACGTGAGGGATGTTTTACTGGACGTTCTGCACTCACATCGTGGTCGGCCGCTCTCACAGGAGACGTGAGCGTTCAGAGTCCTCTCTGCTCTGCAGCCCATCGAGCTGATCTGCTTCAGGCAGCAGTGATGGAAGAAGCAGCACCTGGTGAGAAGCAGCAGTGACGGCTTACGATGGGCAGCTTTTGAAGAACCAACAAGTTAACAGGACAGAAAAGGCTGAATCGAGTCTTTGAAAAGAATCTCATTCACACAAAAGAGGGTAGTTCCAGTATCAAGACATCCGAGTTAAAGTTCTGCACTACACTGGACAAAAAAAACTGGATCTAGAGTTTTACATTTTCTTTTAACTTTTAATGAGGCTATCTTGCTTTATATCATATGTGTGTGTGTGTGTATACATACATATATGTATTTATTATAAAATCTTATAAAACCTGAATCAATCTGGTAAACATAGTTTAAGTCCCAAGTTTTTATTTCCAAGTTGGTGTTTAACTCAATCGAGTCCTCAACAACATTCTTATCCATCACGGGAATGAAAGTTATTAAATTTTCACCCCACGGGGGGCTCAACATGAGACCCAATCAGGAACCTAAGCCGTGTTCCAAGCATATGAGTGGCTGGGAAACCAAACCTGGAACATGAAGAGATCATGACAAACTTTGTTTACGTTGTCCAGATCAGTTTGTTCACAAATGTCATGTTGCTTTTAAAGGAACCTTGGGCAGGAGGCTTTGCTATGTGCTTGGGGGGTCATGCTCCGAGTTTCTCAGAAGCGCAGAGAGACGCCTTGTGTGGTTATAGATGGAATATAAATAAAATTCCCAGTAATCAGATGCTGCTCACCTGTCCAGTTTGTCCAGAGGCTGTCCGCCGCCCTCCTGACCACAGTAGCAGCCGTACATCTCGTACTCGTGTGGACATCGTCCCGTCAGACAGTGCAGCATCTCTCCGAGGGCTGGCAGGCCCCGCCTGGTCCGACCATCACTGCTGTACACGTTGAGGGAGCGACTGCATTCTGCTTGGAGGAGACAGCTGGTAATCACCACTGTAACCATAGAAACAACATCTGTAACTGATGAGGGGACATCCTGCTTGCGGATTTCTTCGGGTTCACCTTTGGTGTCCGGCTGCTGCATGTCGGTCAGTCCAACAGACTCCAGCAGGGACCAGGCAAAGAACGGCACCGTCCTCTTCTGAGCCACGTCCACGTCTGCCAGCAGACACGTTTAAACACTGAGACGCCAAACGCATCATCAAATACGACACAGAAGAACCTGCTTGCTGGATGTTAGAAAAGTACAGCAGATGAAGTGATATCAGTGTAACTAAAGTCTGTTCGTCTTCTATGAGATGTGGCGGTACTTCTTTTCAAGTTAGATCTGGACTTTTGCTGTTAACCTGTTATGTAACAACCTAAAACAACTGCCTGCTTTCTGTTTGTAAACCATGACATCCATTACATGTTTAACCAACGCACACCCAAGTAAACCAGCTGACACACAGGAAGGGTACCAGCTTTTATTGGCCCAATAAATGAACTGAAACTGCATTTGAGTACCAGAGATTTTATTGTTTTATTGTTTTTCTGACCACGTGGTTTTACAATTAGTAGACGCTTTTATTCAAAGCAGTTAAATCAGCATTCAGGTGAGAGCAGCTAGGACACGATTCAAGTGTAGATTAGGAAGTTGAAGAGAGGACGCAGCTACGACAGAGTTTTCAAGAGCTTCGTGGAGGTAGAGAGGGATGACTCTGCTCTTGTAGCTCCTGGTAGCTACTTCCACCATCGAGGAACCATGTGCAGAACAGTCTCTACCGAGATCTCCATGTGTGAAGAGAGGAAAAGGCCAATCAGTGTTCTAGTGAAGAGCACAACACACAAGAAGGAGTGTAAACCTGTACAGCTGCGGTCATATAAGCAGGACCTCGAGAGAACTTTGGGGGTGAGTGTCTCTTCATTGAGCTTCACTGGCTACCTGATGCTCCCTTAATGAAACATGAGTCACAGAGTTGTGACATGGACCCTAATCTGGATATTTAAAGGTACTAAGACCTCTAGAAAACATCTGGATCTTTTGTAGAGGTCAGGTAGTGTCTTATTTTCTGTTTGTTGTAGAGTGTAAAGTGGCACAACTGGGGACAAACGCAATGTGGTCAGAGAAGGATAACTGGTCGTCCACCACGATGCTAGTAGAGGCAATGTTTACGTTTGTATATGATGGGCAGGGATGGCCAACACTTCTGTCTTTGCTCGATGCAGATAGGTCAGAGAGACGAGCTGAGACACGTGCAGAGACTGTGTGGGGTCATCAGGTGGGAACAACAGAGCTGTGGATCATCTGCACAGCGGTGATGTGAGAAGCCATGTGATTGGATAATGTGATCCAGAGGTGGTGCATATAGCAAAGAGAAGGGGTCCAATCACCAAGCCTGGAGGAACCTGAGGAAGATGGTGAAATGAGGAAGCTGAGGAAGGTTTAGAGGAACGCCCATTAAGATATGAAGAGAGAAAGCGCTGAGCCTGAGATGCCCGAGTTTGAGAGTGCAGACAGCAGCATGGCGGTTAACAGTATCAAAGGCAGCACGTAGGTCAAGAAGGTTAAGCAGCAAGACTGAGATGCTCTTAGAGCTTCGGTCAGAGACACCAGAGACCTTTTGAAACCGGACTGTCCAGAAGGTTTTTTTTTTGTGCAGTGTCTGCCTGGGTATTATTACAAGGGAAAAATGAAGTCATCAGGTTTTTAAATCCAGTAGTTTCTACTTTTTAATCCTGTCTCCGTAAAGCACTTTAAGTTGTCTTTGTGTATGAAGTGTGTTATACAAATAAAGTTGCCTTTGAATGATTCTGTTTTCTGCCGATGTCGTGTAGCGTCTTGACCAAACCGCTCAGATATAATACCACTTCGAGGCTAAGCGACGTGTTGCTCCTGAGCTACTTAAATACTTTGCTAACAGGCTTAAACACTTTCATCAACAACAGTTTGATTTTTTTTTATTCTGCATTTCAGAGTAAAATGATGCATTTGTGCGCCGGCTCCTCTGGGTGCATCTCTCCTCTAATTATCCACTTTATTCATCCCTGTTTTGTCATTTATGAGCTCGTGTTTCCTCTGGCTGTCGTCACAAGATTGCTTTAATTTAAATTCTAAAACCCTCTTAAATACAGTTAAGATTATTGAACCCCCGAGGAGCCATCTGTTCAGTTTATTCATTTTATTTAAGTATTTTTTGTTGGTTCTTCAAGACACCAGTGAAAAAAAGGGTGGAAATGAGAAAAAAAGGAGCTGCTGTTTGTGTTTAATATATATATTTTTTTAAAACGTCACCATCGTCCTCCTGCGAGCTGTCTGCCGCCTCCTCCTCCTCCTCCTCCTCTTCCTCCACACATTGAGGCATGTCGGTGGTTTTTCCAGTGTGTTCCTGCAGCTCCTCCTCAGGTTCAGGTTCAGCCTCAGCCGTGGTGAACGATGAAGATGTTGTCCTCCTTCCGCGTGTTGCTGTGACGACGGTTGAGGATGGAGATGCAAGAACCTGGCCACCTGCAAATACCAAGTTGGAGCTTAAAGAGGAGTCTCCTGACATGATTTCATCTGGAAAATGCTGGGGTTACTTTGTCTTTGATCCAATTTAACAAGTGTTCTAAGACACTTGTTAATAACAAAAGAAACGTATTACCAAAAGTAATCAATAAAAAAATGGAGCACCACCTGATAATCAGGACAACAATGACTAAACGGATCAATCAGTCTCATATTGGCTGTTGTTTTATGCCTGTAACCAGGTGTGGCGCTGTAGAGCAACAGTGAAAGAATAAGTTCCAGCACAGACGTCAACCAGAAAATGTTACATTCAGGTTCAAAATAACCACAAACAACTAGAATTTATGAGCACAAGTATCAAAGATGGATCAAGATTCTGGTATCTACTAAACTAGTTGCCAACTAAACTCTGCATAAGCAACAAAGAGTGAAAAACTGTAATTAATATACATACATGTATACACGTGTGTGTGTGTGGAGGATAGCTAGAGTTGTGTCTGAGAGAAACAAGATGGCCTCCAACCTACGTGGTGGGAATGGACTACAAAAGTGGTGGATGCTGACACTGGCCCAACACACCAGCACCAGCTGTGATCCAGACTGTTACTGGTTGTCGTTACTGGTTGATGTTGAGTAAGTGTTGGAGGTCAACATCACTCTTTGATGTCTGACTGCTGGACGACTGTATGATCACAACTCAAACCTCCACACGTTCTTCTACAACAGTGTTCTTCATGTCCTGCATGTTTTAGATGTTTCCCTGCTCCAACACACCTGGCTTTAATTAGTGGGTCATTGACAGACCTGTGTTGACCTTGAAGACCAGCTGATGGCCATCCAATCAGATGTGACTGAGCAGGGAAACATCTAAAACCTGCAGGACGGTGCACCTCGAGGTCCAGGGTTGAAGACCACTGCTCTGCACACCAACACTGTCTGTCTTCTGTGTCTTGTCTCTGTCTGTCCTGTCTTGTGATTCTAGTCCTCTCTGACTAAATCTTTTTTTTTTTGTTTGTTTGTTATTTAGTAAATAAAGCATGTTAGGTTAGACGGTCAAAGAAGACTATTGAAGGACACACACTAATGCACAAGAGAAGTTACATCTTCTGCAAGGTTAAACTGATTGCATAGACATCGTGTATATGTAGGATCATGTGTCGCACCCAGAGCTGCTCAGTGCCATCTGAGTGGGCAGCTGCTGCTGTGGAGCCCAAAACATCATAAATCTACAGGAGAGATTGTTAAAACCCTGAGAAGTAGCTAAACCAACAGTTTAATAAGCTGGAATGAAACAAAAAGAAAACCCATGGGGGATGATCGCAAAGCCCTTTCAAACCCGTTCACGTGGTCACCAGAAGTCAAGAATATTCTGGAGAACCCAGTGGGATCGTTGTCAAACTCTACAACCAAGAGACGTCTTCGACTTCAAAGCGCAAACTGGCATCTCGTATCCTCTCACGACGACACAATATCACATCAAATAACCAGAATATACAATTCTGTGTTTTTTTAAAAACCTGCCACGATTTAGGCACTAATGATTTTATTAATGATTATTAAAAAAAAAAAGAAAAGAAAAACATGTTCTAGAACCAGATTCTTAGAATACTTGAATGATGAAGATCGTGACCTAAAGCAGACAACATGATGTAGCACGGCGGTGGCAGTGTTATGGTGTTATGTCCAATGAAAAAGACTCGCTAACATGTAGCGTGACAGCTGGCAGAGGCAGCAATGTGAAGTCTAAGGTATTAAGATCGATGACAGACAGACCGTCTGGGCCTACTTTTGATTAAAAGGATCCCTGTTACCAGACCAGGTAAGAACCACCTGGAGGCTGAAGCAGCTTTCAAAGCCAAGAAACACATTTGCATCTAAAGAACTGTTAAATCCAGAGCTTCTTCTCCAAACTACTTTTTCTTTCTTTCTTTCTTTTTCTTTTCTGTTTTCTTTTTTTTGTCAAAGGGGAACGGCTCTGGTGCGCCGACCTTCAGACGACCTCTGAGACGCTCTCCTCTGAGGCGACGGTTCTGCTGGTGATAATGTAAAGCAGACACCTCTTCCACTTAAAGCGAGGACAGTGCAAAGACAGTCAGAAGTGAGACATTAATACATTTCTCTCGATCACACCAACTGGAAAGAAGAGATCGGATTCTCTCGTCCCTCTGGATTAAAAAAAAAAAAAAAGACGTTTTTATAGTCTTTTCTGTGCAGTGAGCCGCCTGTCAGAGCCTCGAGGTGTGATTACAGATGCATCCAAGTGGAAAATAACCACTTGAGCTGCTGCATGTTCTCCACCTGGCAGAGAGGTCGTGACAATTCAGTCGTTTGGCGGCTCGGTGTGAGTTTTTATGGAGCTGAAGACGAAGCTCTTTAGCCTCATGCAGCGAAGAGTCTTCTCTTCATTAAACGTGTGCGGATAAAGCCGTCCTTCAGTCTTCTGGAGGAAAACCAAAGAAAACTTCCTCATTTCAAATTATATTGTTTTTTTGTTTGTTTGTTTGTTTTTGCGGTGATATTAGGCTTATATGTTCTGCTGTCTAATTTCAATACCATAACCTTTCCCAAACTATTTTGGTATAAACTCTTACAGGGCTGAGAAACTGATCAACACCAACATTCGGAAACTATAATCGACTTCATTTTGCTTTAGTTTGAATAAATGACCATAAATGGTTAATCTGTGTTTCCCTTTGAAATTACTTTAAAATAAAAACGATATGAACCGTTTCATCTGAAAATTTAAACATAGAGAGTTGGTTTGATGGAGAATTCGGTTCCCATGAGTCTTATCTGAGCAGGAGCGTCTAGTTTGGGTAAAACTGACCTGATTGAGAAGCTGATGTTGCTCCTGTTGCTGATGTGGAGCTGCGTTTTACTTGGGTGGACTCCTCCGTTGGGAAGGCTGTGGTTAAAGATGTCGTCACCATTTTGGTTTCTGTGGTTACTATAAGAGAGGATGAGGATGAGGAGCAGAGTCTCAGACCAGGTATACGCCAGGCTTTCTGGCTTCTACAAACACACATTTTTTTAAAACATTGTTTCATGTAACAGAGAACCTGCAAAGCAACAGGAGCTCACCGTGCTGCTCAAACACGTCCTCCTCCCCTTCTTTTGCTCTGTCCTTTCCTACTTCAGGCGACTGTGGTGCAGCTGAGCTGGTGGTTATGATGAGGTTTGGACTGATTTGAATTCTTGCCGATTTCCAAGATGGCGCCGTGGTGACGGCTGGACCTATAAATGAAATACACCATCAAACATCCATCTCCATGGGGGTCATTGGGTTGTTCTTGGGCCTATCTATCAAACCCCAACACTCTTCATCCAGTTTAGCAATCTTAAAGGACATTAGTCAATAACTGGACTCTCATTAGGGATACTTTCTCATTATATGTTTGACTGAATTTAATGCAACAACATCCCCACTTTTGGTTGAAATCAACTGAGTCGTAACAACAATTGCAATTCCTTGACTGACCACCAGGTGCTGACTTCCAAATCCATGTGAATCCATGTTAAAATGGTCAACTTTACAGAAGAACTAAAGACACTTAGAGATTCAAATTTTACATCCACGACAACTGTACAGAGGTGAATTATTTTGTAACATATCGGGTAAAATTATCTAAAGCAATAAAATTTATGACTGTCAGCCAATCAAATGGCCAGACACCGTTTGATCAACAGTGAGACACTCTTCTCCCCCCACTCCACCCTGATCCAGAAACAAAATAAAACTTCTTCCTTCATTAACTGTGAGGTTTGGTAGGATCTGTACACACATTTTAGGTTGAAAGTTTGATGTGCAAAAACTCCATCTGATGTTCAACATCAGATGGACCACAGAGGACATTCACACCAGCTAAATTAGCAATAACTCACCATTAGAGACATGATGAATAATTTTAATTGCACGATTTCCTCCAGTACCTTCTTGAAATGACTCCTCTGTGGGAACTGTAGAACTCAGGGAGGATGTGGTCTCAGTAGGTGCTGCAAACTCAGCGAGCGACATGATGGCCTGATTTATCTCCTCGTAAATGCCACCAGAGATCTGTAAAGAAGCCGTCTTAGATTCTGTCTCATTTTGTGTCTCCGCATCACGGATAACCACGACTGAATCTGCAGGAGAGAATTCAGAAAGCGTTTGAGTGTCTGAGAGCACTTGCGTATTTTCCTCACTAAAAAATAAATAAATAAATAAAACAAATAAAATCAATTTAAAAGGATACTGTTGCTGTTTCCTTTTACAAAAAACAAACAAACATTCACTCTGATCTGCATCTGGGTATTTTTTAAAATGAGGAAACAACATTGGAAGAAATACATGATTGACAATCTCATAACTGCAAAATGTACATTCGATCAGTGTGAAATAGAGCAGAGAAGTTGATGCTTTTCAGCACAATAGCTGCTTGAATTACTCAGTGTGGGAATAACTCACAGTATCATAGACTTGTCAATGTTTCTCTTTCCCGCTGACAAATGTGACTATTGAATATCTGGGCAGCACTGTCACATTCACAGTAAATCCTCCACTGCAGCATGACATTATCACTCAGTGTACAAATTAATTCTTTGGTGAGTAAAACAAATATTTAATGGCAGACAGATAGAAATATCAGGTGCTTTATGAAAATGTTGTGGCAACACTTGACAGTCTGCTTCTGATGAGCCTTTGTCAGACCAATAAACAACCAATGAAAGTTTCACCACCACTATTTGAAACAGTCCTGCCCTCATATACAATTTCACTAGCTAGCACTAGCTGTGTAGCTGTAATATGAGTGGCTCAAATCAGCATTGATGTGTGAAAAGTAGCTTTTTCTTGAACTTCTGCCAGAAGCAACACTTTTACAATACTATGAATCCATAGTTCAGTTCCAGGCAACACTTGATATCATCCAACTGAAAAGAAATCAGCAATGTTGTTGATGCCCCTAAAGTCTGATTTCTGATCCCCCTAAGCTGTCTCAGTCATTTATACTTCTACGTTATTGTTTGCATCTCTCTGTAGTTTCACCAGAGACAAATCTGTCAAACGGATCACATTTCTTGTGATCTGTGTTGCCATGACGCATGGTTAGATTTGGAGAGAGGTGCACTTTCACACAAATGACTATATAAATTATGAACAAACTATCTGGTCATGTGACCCGTAGATTTGTACAGAGAGCCTTTGAAGACATTTGTTCTTTGAAATGGGCGGCGCCATGTTGCAAAGAAGCAGGACAACGCTGTCAAAGCCAGTGGCAGAGGCTAGCTGTCAGTCAAACACGTCAAATGACATCCAGGCATCTGATGATGATCTGGACATCACTGCATTAGAGACAGTCACAATTCTCTACTGGACATCACTGCATTAAAAACAGTCATGATTCTACTGGACATCATTGCATTCATGCCCTGCAGACTACAGAGGAGGGAACCATCCAGCCTGTTATCAGTGGACAGTTCAAAAGCCAGCATCTCTAATGTTATGGGGTTACAAAGCTTTTTGTCTAACCTGAGTTAAAAATGTCACATTTTCTGAAAGAAAACATTCAAAAAAGACATTTATGAATCAGATGAGTCACTACTCTCAGCTAAACACGACCACATTGCTATGTGTGTTGCTATATGACACATGATTGAGAGAACCTGTGTTACTGGCTCACCAGGACTGACTGTTGAAAGATTATAGGTCATCTGATCTTCATGTATCTCCTCCTGTTGGAGTGCTTCCTCCGTGACGGTCTCATTCATATCTGGAAATGCAGCAACACATAAGTGCGACAGGAAACGTCTGAGGCAAGTGAGTCATTGAGCAGCAGGAGTTGAACAGCAGGAGATTTATTTCTGGTGTTTCGGAAGCTGTAGGACAATCATCTCCTGCCAAAAGTAATTAGATGCAGCTTGGAAAAGCACAACTTTGCCAGAGAAGAACCACATTGAGGACCGCAGGAGGTATGAATACTCAGAAAGAAGTCTGTGAGAGATCCGGATGAAACTCAGATGTGTTATTTCTTCCTCTTTTACCTCCCCTGCACCAACTGCACATTCCTCAAACAGAAAAAAAATCACAGTTCTCTAAGCTCTGTGAAAGAGGATGTAAACATGCTCCAAATGACTACCGACGCTTCAAAAGCAAAGTTTAGCAAATAACGCTCGCCTTTTAAAGCCACATATGTAGGATTGCCGCCTCTGACCACATGGGGGCGCACAGAGCCGCTGTGTTGGCTAAAGAGCCACTTCCCACTTTGCTGGGTCTCATGGCAGAAACCACACACAAGTTTGGACCTGGTAGTTCATATTTGGCAAATATGAAGTACTCGAATACATCACAGCTCAACTAGCAGGTTAAAATATATTCAAAATAGCTAAAATTGTAACTGAGAATCAAAGAAACAGACTAAACATTAATATGACTCAAGTCGGACCACTGACTCATCTGGCAAAAGTGCTTTATAACTCTTACTCCATACGGCACAGACCTGGACTGGCAACCAGAAGGTCACCTGGCAACCAGAAGGTCACCTGGCAACCAGAAGGTCAACTGGCAACCAGAAGGTCACCTGGCAACCAGAAGGTCACCTGGCAACCATAAGGTCACCGGCTCAATCCCCAGCCAGCACCAGCAATGTGGGCGGGAGGAGCGCCCTAACAAGTGCCTCCCCATGTCCACAGCCACGGATAAGGTGCCCCTGAGCAAGGCACCCTAACCCCCGCCCGCTCCCCGGGGACCACACCCCAGCAGCCCACATGGGTCAAATGCAGAGTGAATACTGGATGAACTATCTAGTCACTTAACACATAGATTTGTACAGAGAGCCTTTGAAGGTCCTTTTCCTTCAGCCATACAGCGCCATGTTGGAAAAAGGCTGGAAAAAGTATTGTTTAATATAGATTTATCTGATGTGGTAAAAAACATATTTACAGCCTGGTACAGTTGTCATGAATGTAAAATGTAACTACAGATAAAAAAATAAATAAAAAAAGATCAATGTACCAGGCTGTAAATATGTTTAATTCTTCTGCAAAGTTGTCACTATTAACATAGAGATCAATGGAGATTTGTCTGTTTTGGAGCCAGCACCTAGTGGTCAGTGGGGGAACTGCAACAAAACCTACTTCCTGGATGAGCTTCAAACTGGAAGTGGGATTGTTGCTGTTTGCTCTCAACTGGATTCAAACTAAACTGAAACTGGAACAGATGTTCTGCTGGGACTGATGTTTCCCAAGAACTCAAGTAAAGACAAGTACACATGACGAGAAATGTAGACAAACTTTCTTGTGATGTGCTGCCCTCCCATGGTCAGAGGTGGCATTGCTACATAGAGCAACTTTAATGGAAGACACAGTTCTGCAAAGGCTGGTGTGATGCTCGAAAAACAATTAAAAGACCTTCAAAGTTATTTTAAAAAAAATCTGTAAAGACCAGGAGGTTGACATCACCGCAGATTAGATCAGATGGAAGTACATTGGGTTCTGCTTTTATTGATTGGATCATCCAGCAATCACAGAGCTGACAGTCCAACTGACCCAACATGATGGCTTTTAAACATTTCTGTTTCTGATGCAGTCTGAATGTCGGCAGGAGAGGCAGCCCTGGTTGGTGGCTGATGAGGTCACCATCCATCCCATCAGCGTCACTGTGGTTATCAAGTCCTCCAGTCTTTGGCAGGATCACAGTTGAGTCACAGTTGGAAGCACTTCGACAAAGGAAGTACTTCTCCTTCGCTTTTAATTGATTATTTGGCAGAGTTCCGACACTGAAATGTCCAGCAGCTACAGTAACAGACAGATATTTTCAGTTCAAAAATGCTGTTTGTTTTCATGTTACTGTAGATTATCAGTCATTCAAATCAGAGCGACTCTAAATGCTTAAATAGAAGGCAAATTAACTGAACTTTTTTTGGTTCTCATTTCAACTTAGAAGTTAAATACTTCTTCAGTTCTCTCAGGTGAGGAAATAAGAACTAAAGTGGCTGTTTTGATGTCCTCTAGCCACCATGTCTAGTGAAGGTCCCCACAGTTGCTCCAGCACAGATAGTGGCAACATTTCAGTTTTGGTCTTACTGGATCTCAGTGCTGCGTCTCATGCTGTCGACCATTAATCCTGTTAGTCCGGCGGAAAAACTTCTTAATGCCCTTTTTAATGTTTTTATGCAAATCACCTTGAATTGTATTGTACATTAAATGTGCTATACAAATAAACTTGCCTTGCTTTACCTATAAACTTTGCTGGGATTGTCAATTTTGAACCCAACCAACATTAGTAGCTATGTGGGACCCATAAATGGGCTGAAAAATTGGGTCCCATATTATCTGCTGGTTCCATACTGGTCACATACGCAGTTACGGTCTGTCGTAAAATCTTTGGAAAAGCTTGAAGCTTCTTCTTGCCATCAAATTCAAAGTCGTTTTTTTTTTCTATATTCTACTCTAGTGTCACACCACCTCTACCTGGCTGCTCCCCAGGTCCAGATTTACTCCTGAAACTGGTTGCATTTATTGTCATGTCAAGTCTTCATTTCAGCATTTTCATTGGTTCTTTATGTGTAAAGATTGAGGAAACCGTGGTAGAAGTGGTTATTCTGCTGAATGCCTCCGGTGTTCCACGTATGCTTCATTGGTCCTGCATTTAGATTTTCTTTGCTGTTAAAAGCTGTAGAAAACCCTTTTAAAAACCAATCAGAGTGCATTTCAACTGAACCCAGTCCTGCTGCTGTCAGTAGAACCTTTATTCAAACAGGAAAACTTGGCTTGAACTGTCTCAAAGGTCTCTAACTGGCTTTGCAAATTTTCCCTCTGAAGTTGGCTTCTCCACTTTAATAACATCCTCTACATCAGTTCCCCTGACGTCTCCTGATGAGAGCAGCTCAGCTGGGCACTCCAGCTATATTTGGACACAAAAATCAAAGGATCTCTCTACAGTCCCGGATTTTCTTTCCTCTTCAACTGAACGTGGGCGGAAAAGTGCAGGGTTAAACGTCAAAGGGTCATCGTTTTAATTGGCTGGAGTGTGAGTCAGCCGTTTCCTGCGATCTGACTCAGCTGACCCGCTCAGAAAATGACATCCCGCCTTAAGACGACTGACGCAGTCGCGGTGGCGACTGTCTTCTCACCGAGTGTCAGTTCAGGTGTGACGACGTCACTCAGACTTCACCTGCTCCTGTGAAGACCTCGATGGTCTCCACGGTGCCAGAAAACAAATTAGTAACGAGAGATTCAGGACGGGAACTGCACAAATGAGCCAGGATGATGCTGAAAACACAGAAAACCATTGTGCAGTGTGGTCTGTGGCTGGCGTAGGGGTGCACCTATGACATATTTTTGAGTTAAATTCAATTCAATTCAATTTATGTATATAGCACCTATTTACGACAAGTCTAGGTGCTTAAGAAACCCAGAGCTTGACCCCCGAGCACATGGCAACGCCATCAGTGGCAAGAAAAAACTCCCTCA